>ML807469.1:55965-75370 GCA_009831015.1 Picea engelmannii | reverse complement strand
GAATTTACCTGCAATAGAACACAGGTATCAAATTAGAAAGATATTTCAGTAACAAAATACAAAGAAAATGATCCTACAGACTCAGCTACAGAATCATCTGATTCTGTAGCTAGTCTAAAATAACATATAGAATCAGATAGAAATCAAATTAAATCTTTTAAAAACAATCCAATTTAATTTGCTTTTAATAAACATGAAAATTGAATTACTAATGGCTCAAGCAAATGTATCATTCAAATCAAACCAAACCGAAAAGGATGCAACCGAGACAGGGTAAGAATGCTCTGTTTTTCCAATTGCCATAAAATCAGATCAAACCTTAATAGGATTGTTTCATAAATCAAGTCAATGGTGAACCAAATCGTATAATATATGATGCAATCATAATGGATTTGCATAGGATTCATATCGTTTTAATCAAATGCCAATATAGAAAAGCTGTCACGATTATTATCAAGATGAAACATGCATAACGATATCCATAAAACTCTGCCATAGACTTCATTCGCTGAGTGTCAAACAGTTCACAAGTATGACCAAAATAATGGTCATAACCATCATTGACTAGTTATAGTCATAACAACAGATTAATATCATTCAGTTAAGTGCACGATATGTAAATTGCTTCAATTGTAATCGAATGAAATCATACTCCATGAATATCGACCCAATGATTTTCGTGTTTGATCACCACACAGTCAACAGACAGGGGCGTGATAAAATCAACAGAATCCATGAACTGGACAATAATCAACACAAATCTTCACTGAGTTAATTATAGAAACAAATCGTAACCCTGAGAAGAATCAAATTCAAACAATATATGAATCGAAATGGTCAAACAATGTGAATCGAATAAGTTGCAATTTGGTTATGTATTAACAGAATAGTATTAGATTTGGTCGAAAGACATGGAAAACAGTTAACCCATTTGTCAATAATATTCATAGAGAACATAACCAATTCAAATCGTGCCATTGACTGTGTTTAAAATCGGAATACCAACAACAGCCTATGTTTAGAAAATATTAACAACTTCAATTATCAACAGAGCATCCAATTGAAGCTAAATTTGAACAATCAAATATATCCGACGATCCATCGAATCAAAGCCAAATCCAATCGAAACTTTAACGATAATGAAAATTGATTTATCAAAACAAAAATATATACAAAAGTGCATGCTTATGTGATAGAGCAGATCCACAATATAACAGAGTTTATGATCATGTCATATAAATAAGTGAAAGTCATACCAGTGAGGTTGATCTAGATATGCCAATTTTGAATTGACGAATGTTGTTGCCGACTCCACGTTCTTGAACAAAATCGAACCAGTTGTTCACTGTTTCTTATCAATGGATGGCACTTTACCTTGTTGACTAGATAGCCTTGCAACTTGATCCTCTAGAGCATGAATTTTGGATTGCATCATTGGCACATCAATGTAATACCTTTCCAACCATACGCCACACTGATCACATGGTGGAGCTGCTGGTTGATCAGAAGAGGGTTTCGACGAGTCACCGAGGGTTCCACGAGGCATTTCAATGCTTGGAAAATTAGGATCATTTTGTAAGAACGGTGGTAGATTGTCCACAAAATCGTAAGAGGGTTTGTCACACAGACCTTCAGAATAGGGATGCTCGCTTACGAGATAACGTTCAATCTTCGAGTCATAATCTTCACAAACCATAATAGGCTCCGGGTTGATAGGAAATTTGGGTTTATTTCTTGCCATGCGAGAGCTTAACTGGGCATTTTTCTTGCCTTTAGAATTTGCACCAGTTTTAGCTTTAGGCTTTTTGGCTACAGGTTTAGGAATTTCGACCTGTTTGGTCACAGACATGGGCAAGTTCATAGGTGAGTCGGGTAGAGGTTTGGGTAGCAGAACGTTGTAAGGAACAGGGGGGATAGGCTTTCTTTCGCTCACCACAGGTTTATCAACCTGTGGTGGGCTTGAGTCCTCAAAGATATTACGTTTAAGAAAATCCTCCCAACAGTCCCGACGTAAACCCAACTCATAAACCATAAGCATTTTAATCAACCCAAAATGGAAAAGGCTGGTATCGGCCTGATTGCATTTATACCTTTTAGCCATCTTAAACAGACTCCT
Source organism: Picea engelmannii (assembly GCA_009831015.1). NCBI lineage: Eukaryota > Viridiplantae > Streptophyta > Pinopsida > Pinales > Pinaceae > Picea > Picea engelmannii. The sequence goes on along the minus strand of ML807469.1, from coordinate 73,254 downwards.
ATGCAAGTAGTGAGGCATGTTAAATTCAAAACCCATGAAAACGAAACCATACCTGCCCTCGCAGGTGATGAATTGCTTGATTACCACTAGAAAGTCGTGCCAGCATTGCTTCAGCATGTTTGCAGGCACACCGTTGTCACAAGAATTAACCTTTCGTGACTGGAAGAGCAATGTCCATGGGACATCTTCCAGTTTACAATTTTTCGACCACTTTTGTCCAGTAGCAGGTAGACTGGTAGCTAGACTGAGAAACTTCTCATCAATTTCCAACTGCACATCCCCAACCTTGGCTCGGCAGCCATCGAAAGTTAACGCAAATTGCCGAGCCACACCAGGGTTAAAGCCATCAAACCTTCATATGAACGGGAGCCATCCGAATTCTTCCAAGTCGCTGTAAGCACCATCGAAAATTAACAGTGCCTAGTTTCCATTGGGCTCAGCCCTTACGACTAGAGCCATGGCGCGGGCATTATGGTAGGGTTTGGATCAAACACGCAGGAGCATAATCGATAGGGCTAACAGCTGCAAGCACTCAACGAGGAGACAAATCAATATGGATGTGCGAAGGTGGTGGGTTAGTTCACCTCCATGCAAAGAATTAATGGCACAATACCATCCCTGTTCAATCAATCTTAACACGAACCAAAATGTTCGGCCATCCTAAGATTTAAACGGTGGACAATTATATCAATGTGCCAATGTATAGTTTGAAACCACGATCGATCAATGTAAAATCAACCCACAAATTAATCATACGCCAAGTAATAATTCAAACCATAAAATTAAAATCCAAAAGTTTAATCCATGTGCCATTCTAAAACCTTGAACCATTGCCAAATATATAATCAAACTCATAGGTTACCCATGCACTTGTTTCATAATCAAAGTTTATAAATCATGATAAGAGATTTGATAAAATCGATAGGCCAAGAGCTTATAATAGTTAGGATCAAAACATAATCAACCATAACTCTTATGAAATCAAGTATAACTCATAAATTCACATGCTCAATACCTTATCAATCAAATAATAAGTAGGTTGCGAAATCAAAGCAAGAATGTCACAGTTTGAAAAATCTCCTCAACCACAAAATAATAAACCAAAGGTAAGTACCAATCAACATATTGATGAGAAGCTCATGACAATCAAAATATCGATGGAGAAGTTTTCACGCTTTCAGTCGTGAAAAAATAAATCGAAACCAATTGCAAATGTCGCATGAAATAAAAATGTTTTCTGTTTGCAAGATGCGACAAAAATTTGAAGTTCAAGAGACATAGGTGTAGGCAGCTTTAAGGGAAATTGAAAAAATTGAATTGGCTGCCAACACCAGCATCTATCAAAGTCATGAAAATATTTAATTCTTCTAGATATTTGTATGCAATATAATTTACATATTCAATAAACATTCAATTAAATAGTTAATAATTTACTTTAATAATTAATACATTAATTACTTGTACTAGTGTACATGGGTAGGGTATGTGTGCGTAGCTACCGGACACATATCTCATGCATGTACTAACGATAAACAATCATTGCTTCTAGTGCATAGTTCCTATATGATCACTAAGACATGTAGGACAACAGATCAAGTAATGCATTAGTTAATAATCTTAACAAACTAAATTACAGCAATTCATCAATAACTCTTTGTCACACTTAAAATATCACTAGGAAATCAAAGAGGGTTTTAAACATGGTAGGAACCAAGTGAGTAAACAATAGTGGCATCTCTAATCCCCAATCAGTATTTTCAACTAACATCGAAGCATCCTTCCTTCATAACCTACTTCCATCTTCCATCCTATCCTTTCCTCTGTTGGACTAAGATGGAGCGTCAACTATATTGACCTAACTCCAGATAGAACCCATAAGCAGAAGTGTCATACATCTTGACCAAGCTTCCCCAACAGGCATCTAGTAGTCGTCATCACACGTCTAGGGGAGCGTGACTTCACACAGCCCTCCCACGACTCTAGGTTTCAGAGGATAAACGGTGGGCAATAGCTCCACCCCTCCTTATAGAACTAGGGTCAACACCCTATATTGAGCCATACTATGCAACTATTGTTCTTAGAGTCACATCATCAAACAATCACTCTGGGCAAGTTGTGCATCCTGTCAAAACCACACTTACCACAGATCATAGCAATATTTGAAACCATAAATTAAATCATAAGTACAACTTATAACATACACTATCTTTTGGATGTTACGTCAACACTATAGTCATTTGGTCATTACATAACTTGCCAATCTACAGCTTAGTTCACCAATACTCATATCCATGTATATGCGTCATAATTTCATATAAGAATCCATATTTGTATTGACGTTCAATTAAGAAATGTATGTTTATTTTTATCATGCCTTTCATATCTTACGAATTCACAACATAACTTAAACTGGTATCCATGTACCAAAATTCCACATTTAAATTTACATGTTTAACCAAATCACATAATCATCATCATCACAAACATATAACAACAAAATATAATACTGTGAAACTCACAAATAAGTCTAGACGTACACCTATCACATGTCTATATCAGTTTCACAGAGTCCAAATAGTTACTAAACAATGAATTACTATAATGAGAAAAATCGAAGTTGTAATTGCCTAAGGCCAAAATATGGGGCATTACATACACGCACCCTTCAAGAAACTTCGTCCCGAAGTTATGTTCATTCACAATATGAGTAGAATTTATGACAGAACTTCTATTTATCCTTCTTGATAGCAAACCTTGCGTTATATTGGTCTCATTGGAAAATGACTTGATTAAAACATGTCGAGGCTATTAATATATTAATTGCAACTACACCTATTTAGTAGGCACCTTACTATGTCTTGACTCTATTTTATTACCATTGGTAATTAAATTAATGAAAGGACATGCTTCTCTTATAGATTTATTCTTCCTAAGTTGTATATTAAAGTATAGTCTACTAGTTTGATAGCCAATTAGAATCTTATCTCATTATTGGTTCTTTAGTTAAGTGAATCTTCTATTGAGTTCGTTTATAATTTAAGCCAAGAATATAATTCCACTTAGAATATCTTAAAAATTATAACCAATTATCATTGACTTTACTATCACTCTAGCTTGAGTGATACAATACATACACCATAACAAAAAATTTCTCGTGCTTAGGAACATTAACTAAGGTACTGCTATATAATTGTCATGTGATGTCATCACTTCATAGTTTGGTCATTGTCCTCAATCTCACTTTCCTCTCAAGTCATACAAATTAGATATCGATCAAGTTAGATGTTTAGTATAGGATCATTTTCATCATAGTAAAAACTAATAATGTTTTCTATCAACAATTCACTATTGCAAATGTGCCTACATGTACAAGTACAATGTCTACCTTTCTTTAGTTAGCATCATAATCCAAAAGAACATTTCCTCCTAGGGTCTATTCTACACTCTATCACTACTTGACTTTAGGGCTTTCTTCCCTCACAATTTCTCTTCATGCCTCTCAACTTTAAATCCTTTATACTTACATGTTACTAACCAATTTTGGCATTTAGCCCTTTCTTTTTGTATTACTAGGATTCATCAAGTTCTTTCATCTACCGTGGAAGAAGTTTAGTTGCCGGATGAAAATTCTTATTGTTTATTATTCGACTTGTAAATTAGTTTCCTTTAAGTAAGTTATATTTCTCTTTAATGGAACATTGTAAACATTATATCGAGTATGCATTTCATCTTTCAAGTTTTTACCCAACCATAAGGTCATCTTCATACAAGGTGGTTGTAGATAGTAATTATTTTATTCTCTTACACCCACTACCGACATTCTCTAATAATCAACCCAATTTTATTTAACAATTAATGCATAACTGAGCATGAGTTGAGTTAATATATTGTCAACTAATATCAATTAGTTCAAATACCATACCTCAACCACAGTGTAATAAAACATATTATATCAACCGTTCAATTATTGTTCCAAACATATGTTCCCTTTATGGTATCCCTTAGGCTCCTCAAGTCAAATCTCTAGTATCACCATTTAGTTTTCCTATCTGAACTCATATCTCTATTATATTAATATATCCTTATCCTCAATATGTACCCCCTTCGTCTCCATCCTCTTAATTAATTACTATTACTTATCTACTTATATTATTTTACTCTTCTTTATTATTATTATTATTATTATTTATTTATTTTTTTAATAATAATTTTTTTTTATACTCTTAATACTTTATTTATTTTCTTTTATTCTTATTTTCATATTAATTTATTTGTAATTTTATAATCATTTCTATATTGCCTCTCTCATTACTATATTCTATTACCTTGATGTAGTAACATAATTTTCATTTTACCACGTAAATGTTTTATTTCTTCTACGTCCCGATTCTTCGTTGTTATTCCACTTATTTCATTACTTAACTAATTTTATATTCAATATACTATGTTTATCTTTATATTAAATTTGAATCTTTATACTTCCACCATCTACATCCTGGCATCCTTTTAGTGTCTCATTTATAGCCTCCAGAGAGTGCAAGATGAGAGCTAACTCGGGTGATGGTGGTGGTAGCGCCAACATCGATGATCCTTGCGGCGATGTTCCCCAACCATTATTTCCCTGTGTCTTCACCATAGTGATTAATTGATTCTGCATCACAACCTAATATTGATTAGAAAAGGTTAGGGAATCCTAGGTTCTACCTAAACATATACATGCAAATGTAGGATTATGTGTAAGTTTTCTTTATACTTGCTTGTAAACAAGCGTTACTTACTAAAGGAAAATTGGCGATATAAGTTTGATAATTTCATCTAGGTATCCTACTAACTTTCTTGCATTGGTAGCTATTCTTGGGATGTGGTGTACATGGTAATTACTCTCTTTAACGTGCATTAATCCCTCCTATCATGAAAACCTTAAATAGTAGTATAAGCTAATTAATCATATAACCTGTAAAATCTTAGTGTCTCTCTTAACATATGTATCTGAGGAAAGTTATTTTTGTCAAGCAGTCTATCATACACTATTTTAAATGAGCATTTTACAAGCATCCCATGTTGACTCACAAATCATAATATGAAACCATTCATCAAGACCTTTTTCCGTCTAATGTAACCGTTTAGGCATGCTCATCGCCATTGGCTTTGTTGGAAGTCTAGTTATCACTAGATTAGCAGTGGTCGAAATAAAATGTATAATTGATACATACTATAAGCAATTAAAACATTTATGATTACAATTAAAAACATTTATGAATTTCTCAATCATGGGTACACAACCCAAATCATATAATACACATTTAATATAGATCTTAGATCAATTAACACTCACGAAAATTAATATTTGAATAATTAGAAGCTCAATTTTCTCCATAAAATATAATAAACTAAAGAAACATATTTAGTTTTAAATTTTATAACACTCAATACAAAGATAACCACATTTTGAAAATGCCCCATTTTAAGATATATGTTTATTATAATAATAAAACTCACTTTATGATTATACTAGGTTCATTGTTATAATAAATGTATTGGTAAAACAAGAATATAAGTTAAAACTTTATTAGGATGTCAAAATATTATTTTAAATAAAATTTAATAAATATAGAAATTGACTTAACATATTGTATTTATTTTATACATATGAAAATAAAAAAAATATATGAGTACAATGACCTCTCTTGTGCTCTTCGATTGATTAAATGTCTCATGATCAATTAACTTGCACAACACATAATTGTGAATTATTGATCAATGAAGTATATTTGTTTTCACGTGACTATAAACGAGAGATGGTGGACAAGAAGATTAAATGTCAAACTTGTACACAAAAGGATTAATAATTAGGTTTCCTGGCAACATTTGGTTTGATAGATTGTGATTGTGCAAATACTTCTTATTTCGCTAGAGAATACATGTGTGGGATACATTACCCATTATTTAAATGTACTTCCTATCTCTCCATTGGCATCAATGACAAAGCATTTTGTACAATCTCTTATTGACTCATAACTTGAAAAAAAACAAAAGATGAAATGCATCATATCAATCTTAATCATAAAATTCTGTAACCATTCTTGAAAAACATGCATATTTTGCATAAAAGGATGAGTAATTAGGCTAGGTGAAGGTATCAATTTCGTCATTTTGGTCAATGGATTTTTATTCCACAAATTTTAACTTCTTTCTTCCAACAATCAGACTTATTTCACTTGAGAATGCATGTCGGAGCTATGCAAGAGATATATTGACCATTAGTTTTATGCACTCCCGCTTTTAACTTTAAACTTTTGATTTCTTGACCTATCTTTTAATATGTTAACACACAAGTCTCTCTACATAGTAAAGAATGAGAAGATGGGCTTTGAAAAGAGACGGTAAGTGGATCCCTACTACTGGCACAAGGACACTCTTGTTTTTTTGTGTTCTCCTTCCGATTCATAGGGTTTCCTGACATAAGATGGGGAAAATATGACACCTATCTATTCCATTTCTGGCATAAAAGGTTTAAAACATAACTGACCTGTCGAGACGGTTTATCACCAACGAACTTGAACTTGCTAGTTGGACGGGGAAAGAAACAAATGTCCTTCCAGGGTCCTATCTTAAGATTGAGTCTATCTCAAAGTCGAGTCGGGGCAATGTCTCTCTATCGCCCGCCATTTATTCTTAAAGGTCATCCGCTAGTAGCCAAGGAACCATAATCTATTTATCCACCAACAACACTAAGAGAAAAAGTAGGGGAACCACCCATAATCCATATGTTTCAATTCGAGATAGAGATCCATAGCCGTTATATGCATATACAAAGCAAGCACCAGAGAGAGACAGAGACAAAGACCCGATAAAGGATAGAGGTGTAGCCCCAGGTGCATCCCTAGGCACGGTTATTATAGAATGTCAGAGATATGTAAGTCATCCCTTGCAAGACGAGTTCGGTTCCCACGTATGACACATGAAGTTATTTCTAGATGTATAAGAACGTACTGGAAATTTATTAACTATGCCACACTTATTCCCATTAAAGTGAATTCTGATGTAAGACAACAAACCACCTTCTATTTGAGTCCTCGAAGTGAGCATAATTGAGTTTTGATTCTACACGCCACCTACTCTCTGTCTAATGTAAGACAACAAATTGCTTTCAAAGTTAGGAAATGACATCAATCGATTTATTTATGGAGAGATTTATATTTATTTTTCTTTGACATAATATTACTGTCCGATGACTGTCCAGTGATTTTCTTCTCCCCCGATGAGTTTTTTCGAAAACCCCAGCTGTGCATTATGTCGTGTCTGAGATGACTGTCCCGCCTTGCTTGGCATCTAGCACCTCCCAGAGAGGCATACTCAGTGTGCTAGCAAGCGTGCACCTACGGTGTTGTCTCCACTTATTTAAATAACATAATAAGAAGGAGCTTCTCTTCACTCAGAGGTATCAAGGAAGTCTCTTATTATCTCATGAAAAGAATAAAAAGAAATAGTATCACTTATATTACTAAATTTGACTTAAATTTAAGAAAAAATAATAGTTTCAATCATTTAATTAAAAACAAGTTTCAAAGTCCAAACTTTGGACAAAAATACGGGTGTATACATCTTCATGGTCTATGTCAAGGTTGTCGGCGAAATCGACGTAAGCCGTGACATGGTCTTCTTCTTTAACATCTCCTTCCCTATTGAACTTAGGTATGATTTTCAATGAGATGCCAAGCCTCACATACTATCAATGGTTCAGGGATTATCCAATGGCCCACTTGGATAGCTTCTGATTTTGCAGACACAACCCTAGACTAGGTAACGGGTATTATTACTCTTATAAATACTCCATCTACCTGCTGCCACAAGCCTCTGAACTACTCTGCCTCGATATCCCAATATGAAACAGGAGTTTTGAATAGACTGTGGTTTTGTTGGGAAGCAACTCGGGATCACTCGTAAATATTTATATACGTGATTGGCTCATGCCCCTGACTTTAGGGGTATAACACCAATTCCTTATTGATTTCTGGTAACACTTGATTCGTGGGTGGGAATACCCGAGAAGGCTGGCTCTTTCACCCGGCCCAACCATTTCTCTATATCCTTCCCCTATCGAAATCATAGCTATATTTTTCTCTTCATTAGGAACATTAGGACATTAGGAGGTTAGTTAGCTTCATTAGGAGCATGAGGAAGACATTTCACTAGCTGCTTGAATCTTTGGTCGGGGCTGACCCACTTTCTAAGCAGAAGAAGAATTCCCGGCACAAAGGTTGGGTTTTATTTTATTATTATTTTTTATTTTTTTTACATAGAGCCTGAATTCGAACTCAAACAACTCGTCCCATCTCTTTAGATCCAGAGGTTGAGGCATTGAATCTCAAAATCAATGCTTCCAACTTTCTTTGAATTTCGAATTTATTATTTATTTATTTTTATCAAAATGGTCATGTTTCTCTTTGGGTCGATGAGGGGAATATTTGTGGAGTGGGAGCCCTTTTCTGAGAGGTTATCGTGGCCCAAAAACAATAGTGTCACTTTCCTGTGTTTTCTCTTTTAAAATGCACATTAACAATTCTCACGTACACCCGCCTCTCTAATTGGGGACATTGCACTCCATAAAGAATAGAGAGATCAATGGTTTCTCAGACTGAGTCTTGTTTAATGGTATTATCCCCTGGTGCAATGGTGCATGCTCTTCAAGGCAGAGCAAGGATAGGAGGGTTTCCATTGGCTAGACAGGCTTTTATATATTCGTTGAGACCTCATAGACTGAATCTGATCTTTCTACCGCCAGAGTGATGTTGTAGGTGGAGAAGGTTTTTCCAGAGATTCGCATCCCTCTTTTCAAGTTGACCAGGCTTATGCATTGTTGTAGATTATGTATCTTCAGATATAGGTTGTATTCATTGTAAGTCATGAATATAAGAGTTTTGAATCTTTACTAGACTTTAAGTTTTATTTGTAAGATGTTTCTTTTATTGTTTACGATATCAGACATTTTACATCTTAAATCCAATGGTTTAAAATCAATTTTCTTCATATCTGAGACTTTCCTTTGATGATGGATGCATGGTTGAATTCCAATTACCTGCTATTTCCTCTAAATTTAAACTTAAAAAAAGAAGAAGAAATAAACGTTCTACATGCATCTAAACTACAAAATCAATGAGGAATTTATTAAAACAGTTTGTTAAAGGAAACACCTATTAAAGTTTCATTTGCTCTATCTGATGATCATGTGTCATGTTCAAGGTTTGTTACAATGTTTTATGATTCAAACATTATAAAGCTACAACTCTATGGTATACATAATCAAAAACTATTCATTTAAGTGTTTGAACATTTCACTGCTGGTATAATTTGCTTGCACTAGTTATTTAGGCCAACATTTGAAGTATTTCACACCACTATTGGAGTAATATATATATATATATATATATATATATATATATATTGCTTGCTATCTAATGGAATGACCTGATTCATCTCCTTGTCACTTTATTTTCATGGAAGGAAAACCTATCTAACAGGGTTACTACACAAAGTTGAAGATAAAAATAACATTCTACAAGCTTTGTTTCATTCGATTCTATAGTTTGAGATTAGAAGAGGGTGGGTTATAAATCTAGTATTTTAATTACACACGTTCTTGTTGTATATATATATATATATATATATATATATATATATATATAGAGAGAGAGAGAGAGAGAGAGAGAGAGAGAGAGAGAGAGAGAGAGAGAGAGAGAATTTCTCTTGCTACACGTGGGAGGCCCTAGGTCAAAGTTTTGAAACCGTGCTCTGATACCAAATGTAACACTCATCCAGGATGTTGAACAATTAATCTTTCATTTTACACATACATAATAACAACTTCATTTTAGCATAATTCCATTGATTTTCATTTACACAATTCTTCTACATTTTCTCAATGATAAATTTAGATAACATGATGAAATAAGTAATATGTTAACTTTATGAGTTAGAACTTAAAACAAAGTATATACAAATTATCAATAACCAAATATTACTAAAAAATACCTCCTCCTTAGCTCGTCGAAGCTCGTCGGTTGTAATGTAGTCCTGGGCGCTTCCAAGCATTCTTTTCCCGCTTGCTTAGAGTGAAACAACGGAATCCTCCCTGCCAACTAGGAGCCTAGCCAGCTTCCTAGCTCCAGGAAACCTTTCAATTTCTTGGCCCTTCGTGCCCGTGACTCCAAGAACAGCAAAGCACAAATGCTCAAAGAAAACTATCACAAGAATTATATCTTCCAAGAATTTCACAACCTCTCATCATGCTCAAACCTCTCCATCCTCTTTCTTTTTCCCCTCTACTTCTTCTCCCTATTTATCAAGTTAACATACACACTTCCCCAAGTCTCCTCAACCCCCTCATTATTATCCATCAACCTCCCTTATCTAGATATTTTGGGAAAATATTAAAATAAAACTAAATATAAATGACTTGCATTAAACAATAATAAATAAAATAAAAAGTCTTTATTCTCATGCTAGATAATAAATGTTATTTGATAATTTTCCCCAAAATGTACAGAACACTCCACTATGCTCATTTAATTCATCACACCCACCATCTATCAAAGTCAAGAAAATATGTAATGCTTCTAGATATTTGTATGCAATATAATTTACATATTTAATAAACATTCAATTAAATAGTTAATAATTTACTTTAATAATTAATACATTAATTACTTATACTAGTGTACATGGGTAGGGTATGTGTGCATAGCTAGAGGACACATAGCTGATGCATGTACTAACAATAAACATTCATTGCTTCTAGTGCATAGTTCCTATATGATCACCGAGACATGTAGGACAACAAATCAAGTAATGCATTAGTTAATAATCTTAATGAACTAAATTACACCAATTCATCAATAACTCATTGTCACACTTAAAATATCACTAGGAAATCAAAGAGGGTTTTAAACATGGTAGGAACCAAGTGAGTAAACAATAGTGGCATCTCTAATCCCCAATCAGTATTTTCAACTAACATCGAAGCATCCTTCCTTCCTAACCTACTTCCATCTTCCACCCTATCCTTTCCTCTGTTGGACTAAGATGGAGCGTCAACTATATTGACCTAACTCTAGATAGAACCCATAAGAGAAAGTGTCATACATCTCGACCAAGCTTCCCCAATAGGCATCTAGCAGTCATCATCACACGTCTAGGGGAGCGTGACTTCACACATCCCTCCCATGACTCTAGGTTTCAGAGGATAAATAGTGGGAAATACCTCCACCCCTCCTTATAGAACTAGGGTCAACACCCTATATTGAGCCATACTATGCAACTACTATTCTTAGAGTCACGTCATCAAACAATCACTTTGGGCAAGTTGTGCGTCCTGTCAAAACCACCCTTACCACAGATCATAGTAATATTTGAAACCATAAATTAAATCATAAGTACAACTTATAACATACACTATCTTTTGGATGTTACGTCAACACTACAGTCATTTGGTCATTACATAACTTGCCAATATGCAGCTTAGTTCACCAATACTCATATCCATGTATATACGTCATAATTTCATATAAGAATCCATATTTGTATTGACGTTCAATTAAGAAATGTATGTTTATTTTTATCATGAAATTATGACGTATATACATGGATGTTACGTCAACACTACAGTCATTTGGTCATTACATAACTTGTCAATCTGCAGCTTAGTTCACCAATACTCATATCCATGTATATACRTCATAATTTCATATAAGAATYCATATTTGTATTGACGTTCAATTAAGAAATGTATGTTTATTTTTATCATGCCTTTCATATCTTACGCATTCACAACATAACTTAAACCGGTATCCATGTACCAAAATTCCACATTTAAATTTACATGTTTAACCAAATCACATAATCATCATCATCACAAACATATAACAACAAAATATAATACTGTGCAACTCACAAATAAGTCTAGGCGTACACCTATCACATGTCTATATCAGTTTCACAGAGTCCAAATAGTTACTAAATAATGAATTACTATAATGAGAAAAATCGAAGTTGTAATTTCCTAAGGCCAAAATATGGGGCGTTACATTGTAGATTTCACATTATGTGGTATTCTTGTTGAAGATAGTTATTTTATGCAGATGAGTTAATTGGCTTGGAAGATGCCCATAATTACTTGTTTATGTACCTGCTACTCTCTGTTGAATCTGTAAGTAACTAGAATGCATCACCCTTGTTCATATTCCTTTTTGTCTATCCCTTCATCTTATTTACAGATAATGCTGCATTTTGGGCTATTTGTGTTGCAAAGGTTGGACAAGATATCCTCTATGATGCACATGGAACTATGCTAATTGGCTTGGAAGATGCCCATAATTACTTGTTTAACATACATTCTACTATGGTGTGTAGTAGCCAAAGAGAGTAGTTATGAGTTATATGATATTTGGAACCTATTATCTTATTCGAATAGAGAGAATTGTAAAAATAGTTACTGTTCATCTTCAGTTTCTTCACTACAACATAGTTTAGTGGTTAACATACTCAATTTTCTGAAGTGGTTGTACCGTTGTTGGACCAATCCATTCATTGTTCTTACAATTTAGGTTGTCTGAGCTATTTCTTATCTTGTTAATGATATTGTCCATTCATTGTTCTTACAATGTAGGTTGTCTGAACTAGCTCTTATCTTGCTAATGATATTGTTTTAAGTTCAGGCATTGTGTAACAACCCTAGTAGTATTCATATTTCACTTGTTTTACTTTGGTAAATTTTATTTTACATTTTCAATTTATATTGTTTATATATAATCAAAATAATAGTGCTTTTGGTTTGCAGGTTAGGCGGAGTTCGAGTTGGAGTTGGGAATTTGGCCCGTAAGGCTCCAGATTGTGAACGAGGCACTCTGATACCATGTGTAGTAGCCAAATAAATTTAACTTCAAATAATTAATCAAACACAATAGTAACTTCTACCTGATTTATGAAACTCGATAATTTCTTATAATTTCAGCACATACGCATATAAATTGATCAATCGAATAATAAAATTCATAACAGAATAAAAAAATACAAAATTTAAAATACCTTGGTCTGATGCTAACCCTTCGCTTTCTACTTGCCTTGTTGACCTTCCTGCTGTTTCCTTTCCTAGCTTGATTCCATGGACCAACTCTACCCAAAACCGAGTTTCCACCCTACCAACTAGGACAACGACCTAGCTCCAGGATACCATATGGATATCCTGGCCCCCTTCTCAAAACCCCTAGCAAACCAGTGCCCCCTGTACTAACCCTTCCCAACTACAGAACTCAAACTCTCCTCTATGCAATCCAAGAGAACCCTCCCAAAAATTCCCCCTAGAATGGTGATCCCTCCTTCATAAACCTCCTCCCCTCATATTCCTCCTTCACCGCCCTTTCTCCTCATTTATTACCTTATCTACACAATCATTACCTTATCCGATTATTAATGCTTTACCCTATTATTAATGCTCCTTATATTTATTTATTAATGCTCCTTATCCTTATGTATTAATACTCATTATCCTTATGTATACGTAATCCTTTAATTTACCAATTAAATTTATTATCCTTTTTAAATTTAATACTCATGTTATTGAATGTAATAGGTAGTTAATTAATTAATTGATTAATCAAAATTATAACCTTTAATTAATTAATAAAAACTTAATCAATATCATTAGACCAATATTTGTTTAGTTATTAACATGTTAGGAAAAATTAATTACCTAATAAATCTTTTACTTAATAATCCCTAAGTATATATTCTACTAGGGTTGTTACAGAGTCCCCTTCACGGGATACTACTTCATAGAGGAGGAATCCCAAGTGGCTTCAAGACACTTTGAGGGAGTCACAAGGTTCAATGGGGAATCCTAGGCAGGTTGTGAGGGAGAGTAAACCTGTAGAGAGGTTTTTCAATTATCTTGCGATGGTGAGAAACATCAGAGATTCTGAGCCTTCCACCTTTGAGGAGGCAGTTGATCGGGAGGTTTGGATAGATGACATGATGGAAGAGTACRATTCCATCATGAAGAATGATGTTTGGGAGGTGGTTCCTAGACCTGAGGGGAAGTTAGTGGTGACTTCCAAGTGATTGTACAAACTTAAGTATGTTGCAGATGGCATCATTGAAAAGTAYAAGGCTCAGTTCATGGCTCGATGTTTCTCACAGGTAGAGGGAGTTGATTATGATGAGAATTTTTCTCCAATAGCTAGATACACCTTGATCAGAGCAGTAATCTCCATTGTAGCAGAGATGGGTTGGAAATCCATCAGATGGATGAAAAGACTGCATTTCTTAATGGTCTCATTGAGAGGGAAGTGTATATTGAGTAGCCACGTGGATTTGAGGTGCATGGGAGTGATTCTCATGTATGCAGACTGAATAAGACCTTGTATGGGATGAAGCAACATCCTAGAGCTTGATACTCTAGGATAGACACATACTTGCAATAGATGTGTTTTGTGAAGAGTGAGGTGGATCCCAACGTGTACTTCATTGTTGTTGGAGGTGATCCTATCATTTTTGTGCTATATGTGGATGATCTCTTTATTATAGGGGATGACAGACTCATAATTGGTTGCAAGGAGAGTTTTTCTTCAAAAATCAAGATGAAATATAATGGGTTGATGCACTACTTCTTGGGGTTGGAGGTTTGGTAGGAGGATGGGCATATATTTCTGAGACATGGTAGATATGCGGATGAGATACTGAGGAGATTCTAGATGGAGGATTGTAGACCCATGCCCACACCTATGACAACCAACTAGAATAAGATACATTCTTCTGAGACAGAGTTGGTTGATCCCACATTGTATTGTCAGTTGATTGGTTCATTGATGTATCTGGTCAACACAAGACTAGATCTTTGTTTTTTTTTAACTCTCTTAGTTAGTTTATTGTGGAGACTTGGAGAGTACATTGGATTGCAACAAAACATGTGCTTAGGTACCTTAAGGGTACGATGGATTTTGGCCTGAACTATGAGAAAGGGGATGGAGTTCGGTTGATTGGCTATTCATATTCAGATTGGGCAGGATGTGTCAATGATAGGAAGAGTACCTCAGGGTGTTTCTTTGGATTGGGCTCAGCAATGGTGTATTGGTTCATTCAGAAGAAAAATCCAGTGGCTTTGAGTTTTGCTAAGGCTAAGTACATGGCATCCATTTAGGCCAGTTGTGAGGACATTTGGCTTCACAAGTTGCTAGTTGGATTATTTGGTGTGGAGATGAGACCCACGATGATTTACTGTGACAATGAAAGTTGCATTAAACTCTCTGATAATCTAGTTTTCCAAGACAGGTCTAAACACATTGATATTAGATATCACTTCATATGGGACCATGTTTAGAGAGGAGCAGTTGAGCTACAGTATGTTTCAACCACTGGGAAAATGGCAGAAATCCTCACAAAATCTTTGGGGAAAAGAAAGTTTGTGCCTTTCAAATATAAGCTTGGGGTGGTGAGGAACACCCTCCTCTATAAGAGGGAGTGTTAAATTAATTAAATAAAAGTACAAAGGACAAGTGTTTCTCATCACCTAGGCACCTAGGGGTGAGAAAGTGTCCAAACGCGGTCTCTAGAAATTAATTTTATGAGAGATAAAATTAAATGTGACTTTTGGAATTTTGTGAAGGAAAATGAAAAGTCATGAATCTTCAGTTTCCTCCACCAATTCTACTTAGAGACTAAGGCACCCTCATTCATTCATTTCTATAGTTTGAGAGATCAATAGCTTGAAAGAGTCGAGCCGGGAGAGATACCACATGAGAAGATTGTGGCATGAATTCCAAGGTAGTTTATGAGCATAGAAATCGAGGAAAAGTACAGTGCAGTAGTGAGACCATATTGTACATATTTCTGAGTATAGAAATCAAGGGAAAGTATAGTAGCAACAATGAGACCATATTGTATGGGTTTTTGGGCACATAAATTGAGGAGCCATTTTGGCACTATTTTCTATGATGAGTTTATGCATAGAAAATGAGATAAGTGCATGTATTAATTACTAAAGATGATTGCTGTAAATATCTCTCATTTCTTTGAATAATAAAAGCCTCTCCTCGCACTAGTTTTCCCCTTTGTGGGTTTTTCCAGGGTCTGAATTTGTATACCAAATATCTGTTTTTTATTTTCTGTGTGTGATTTATTTCTGGTTAAAGTGTTGTAGCATACTTCTTGTGTTTCAGTTTTGAGCATTTAATTTCATGCTTACTAATTTGTAGCAGTAAATGTGCAATGTGGGTTGGTCATTTAACTATGTGTCTCAGTGAGACTTGAAACCAGGTTTGGGTCTGAAAAATTTACAAACCTTGAGAGAACAATTAAACCTTGAAAAATCTTCAAGCCTTGCCAAATTTAATTAATTAATTAAAGATTGAATTTATTAATTAAAAATCCCAATAAAATTCTAAGTTGATTCAAAAAAAGGGGGGAAGAAATTAAGCCTAAGTCTAAGTTTTATAAGAAGACTAAAACTAAATTATAAATTAAATTAAAAATGAATGAAGAAAATCAAGTTAAGAGTTAAGAAAAGGTGAAATATATCTAAAGATTTGACATAAGGCACATGTGCATGAAAATATTAAAAGGGAGTTTTAAAATAAGAAAGAAATAAAGATGATAGAATAAGGTACGTAAAGAAAGGAATCTAGAGTCTAGCTACCACTAGTTTAACTAGGAAAAGACTCCTATTTTAAATCAACTCAGATTTAGTAAGGCATCAGTCATTAAATGAGAATATGGGGAATATAGAGACAATTAAGAGTGATTTAAGGAGTGCATTTGGGAAATGTGTGGGAAATTGACCTTCAATTAAAATAAAATATGAAATTACTTGTGCAACTTGTGGGAGAGAGTGACACGTGTAAGAGGGGAATAATTCTAATTTATTTAATCCAAAAAGTAAATTAATTGTGCATATGGGGAGGTGTCAGTGAGACAATTCCTATAAATAAAATGGTAAAGATGGGAAAAGGAGGACAATGGTTATTGGTAAAGTTATGTTGCTGAAATATTTTTGACTATTTTTATTTGTGGGAGTTGGGATACCCAACTTGAGAGAGAGTGGTGGCTGTCCCTTTTGAGTCAAGCTTGGAGCTAGAGTATTTTTGGTTGTGTGCGTGGCCCCTTTGCGGCTCAACACACAATCTTTTTTAGTATATATATATATATGTGTGTGTGTGTGTGTGTGTGTGTGTGTGTGTGTGTGTGTCCATTGAAAGGCAAAATGGTATAATGTTATACATATTGAAAGTGACAAACAAT
>ML807469.1:34133-53965 GCA_009831015.1 Picea engelmannii | reverse complement strand
ATATATATATATATATATATATATATATATATATATATTAATTCAACATTCTTTTATTTTATTTTATTAAATTTAGATTGTAAATGCTTATTTAGTTTAAAATTATAATTATTTAATGAAATCCAAAAAAATAAAATAAAAAATTAATGACTTTTTTTTTAGTTTAAACAGGGACTAAGCTTTAATTGAGTTTAAGCCTAAAGTTAATAATAAAATTTAGTTAAGATTTAATTATATATTTAAATTTTGTTGAAAACAAAATTAAAGTAGTCTATTAGTGACTAATAAAGTATAATGGTTAATTAACTAAGTAAACATTTAATGTTAATGATAAATTATATTAAAACATGACATTAGGATACAATTTTTTTTTTATTAAATTTCTGTTGGAGTGGACGAGTTTTGAACCGACGACCTATTCATCGAGTATAGAGATTTCACCAAAAACCATATACCACTATGCCATGATAGTAATGATAGGTTAAATATATTGATTAAGGCAAGGGAGTCAATAGTTTCCTTAGGCGAATACATCAAGCTTAGAGGCTTTCAACCCTGACCTAGCCACTTCCCCTAAAGAGAGTAACGTTTGTTTACAAAAAAAAATAAAAAATTATGCCTAACCTTGTTTTCAAGTTTAAGTTGTGCAAATGCGAATTTCCTTAGACTCTCCCTGACAAACTCTTGGTTGATGCAGATTCAATTACAGGATGGTTAGGACTCAAGGAAATCGAGGCAGAGGGGAATCAACACAGAGATCACCAACACCACCACCACCATCACCTAAATTAGCTCTCATTCTATGCTCTTTAGAGGCCATAAATGAGACTTTAAAGGGGCATCAGCCAACAAGGATCGAAGTGGAACCCCCACCATATGCAGTGGGTAATCTTGAAGCGTTGAGGGATTCAGGGGGAGGGCCTCCACCCGAAGACATCACTAGGGAACTATAGAAGATCAAACTTCCATAGTTTGTCAGGGGTCATGCCAGTGAACATGGAGAGGCATGGTTGTAAGGCATGACAAGGTGTTTTTCATTAAGAGACTATGCGTCCACTTCAAAGGTGAAGATAGCGATTTTTTAGTTGAGAGATAGTGCCTTGAACTAGTGGGGAAACCTGGAGAGGCAGTTGCACCTTACCCCAGACACCGTCTCTTGGGAACTTTTTGAGGAAAGGTTTGAAAGGAAATGTCTACCAGCTTACTACGAGGAACAATAGGTGGGAGCATTTCATGCTCTAGTACAAGGAAACAGGACCATAGAAGAATACGAGATCAGGTTTATGCAATTGGTCAAACATGTTTCATACATGTATAATGATCAATGACAGGAAGAATTCTTTGCCTATGGGTTAAACCCTAAGATAAGGGCCATGATGTGGATTTGGAAACCATCTTCAGTAGTGGAAGTAGTAGAAAATGCATGTTATGTTGAGGAACATATGAAGTTAAATGGAGGTATGAGGTCAACGTTTCCGCATCGTCCTGGATTTTTGGGGAAGGCCCCTAGGACATTTGCCAGGGGAGGGAGCTCAAGGCCACCTCCATATGGTAATATATTCACACCAAGGATAGTCACCAC
Organism: Picea engelmannii; assembly: GCA_009831015.1. Classification (NCBI taxonomy): domain Eukaryota; kingdom Viridiplantae; phylum Streptophyta; class Pinopsida; order Pinales; family Pinaceae; genus Picea; species Picea engelmannii. The sequence goes on along the minus strand of ML807469.1, from coordinate 52,383 downwards.
AGGTATTTCAATGGTAGCGAGTGAAGCATCCCGTTCATCATCAATGACACAGGCAAGTCCACAACCATCTCAGGGAGCAGCTAGTAGGGGCAGGGGTTCCAAGGGAATGAGCTCATTTCAGATACCATCATAGAGTAGTGCGCAATTTACATATCGCGTTACGTGTTTGGAGTGTGGAGGACCCCATTACCAACATGAATGCCCAGAGTTACAATCAGGATTTGTGCATAGAGAAGGAAAGGCCCCGATGGGAAGAGCAAGTGGCAGCCACCAGATTTACACAATGGTTAATAATCCCCAGGCAGAACATCAATCCATGGTGGTGGAGTCGTCAGGTACGCTAAATCATATCAATGTTAAAATTTTATTTGATTTTGGTGCTACATATAGTTTCATTTCACCATCTACATTAGAAAAGACTGGGTTGGAAGCCTATGAGTAGGATGACTTTAAACAAGTCGATATGGCTTCGGGGGAAAAATAAGTGGTAGGACCAAGCATTGACAATTGTCTAGTAGACCTGGGAGTGTGTCCTAGCAGGTTGAATGTATACGCGACTTCTCTCGGGATGTATGACCTAATCATTGGAATGGATTGGTTAGAAGCACATCGATATATGGTAGACTGTTTCACAAAAAGGGTTCTTTTTGTTGACGATGAAGGAAGGCTAGTAGAGATCCATGGTGTACGAAGAAAGGTGTCTCTACGCTTTATCTCAACTATGAAGGTTAAGAGGTGCATGAGGAAAGGGTGTCGACTTTATGTAGTGGAAGAAGTGAGTGAAGGGAAAGGACCCTCCTTGGATCAATACCCAATATTTCCAGAGTTTAAAGATGTTTTTTTTAATGAGTTACCAGGGTTACCTCTTGAGAGGGATCTTGATTTCACTATTGAGATAAAACCTAGCGAAGAACCAATTTCCAAGACTCCGTATAGGATGACAGCGCGAGAAATTTGTGAGTTGCAGATGCAGTTAAAAGAGCTACTCAACTTAGGGCTAATAAGGCCTAGTGTCTCACCTTGGGGTGCACAAGTAACTTTTCTGAAGAAGAAGGATGGTTCCTTACGATTGTGTATAGATTACAGAGACTTGAACCGTGCTACAGTGAAAAATTGGTACCCAATGCCACGAATAGATGACCTCTTTGATCAGATGAAAGGAGCAGCAATATTCTCAAAAATTGATTTGCAATCAGGGTATCACCAGTTAAGGATTAAGGAAGGTGATATTCCTAAAACTACCTTTCAAACTCAATTTGGGAATTACGAATTTGTTGTAGTACCTTTCGGATTGACCAATGCACTAGCAATATTCATGAGCATCATGAACAGTGTATTCTGGAAGTATTTAGACCTCTTTGTACAAGTCTTTTTAGATGATATCCTCATCTATTCCAAGAATGAAAGAGAACATGAGGAACACTTGCGAGTGGTGTTGTCCTTCCTTAGAGAGAACAAATTGTATGGGAATTTGTCGAAGGGTTCTTTCTTCCAAAAATAAATCCATTATTTAGGTCATATCATTTCTAGTGAAGGAATCTCTGTGGACATAAAAAGGTAAAGGCCATTATGGAGTGGTCAGTGCTGAAAAATTCTCATGAGGTAAGAAGATTCATGGGGCTAGCAAGTTATTATCGAAGATTTGTGGAAGGTTTATCTAAATAGTGAAACCCATCACCACTTTGCAGCGCAAGGGGGTTAGGTATGAATAGACATAAGAATGTGATAGTGCATTCATTGAGCTTAAAAGGTTACTAAATAGTGAGAAATAATCAATAGTTATTGTTCAAGGGTAATAATGACTTTCAAAGGTAGCTACAACTTCCAAATGTAAAGGGAGGGATAAACCTCCAAGAGGAAGATACAATCCTCTAATATCAAGAAAGATTTGAACTCTCCATCCTTGCCCCTTCCTTCCACCCAAGATTATATGAGAGATAATAAAACTTTACATTAAATCATCACCATCAACCAATCATCACATAGAACTTGATAATCCTTCCTGAGTCTTCTTCAATTTTTGCAATTATTCAATTCTTGGAGTACTATAATCCTTTAGATAATATTACTCAATCTATTCTCTAAAAATCCTCCAAGTTTCACTCCTTTAATCCTCCCCAAAAGGAAGTTATAGAAAGAATGGTAGACTTTATTCAATTCTAGTCTATTCAGGAGACCAAACTTGTATAGAATGCCTCACGCTCAATATTTAACATCTGATTCTGAAACTCACACACAAGAAACTAAAATTCGTAATATTTCCAATGAAAATTTTCCCACATAATTTGTATTCTTGATGATAAAGTTATGATTGTTTTACCCAGAACACCCGTTTATTTACTAGCTTCAGGACTGGTCACAAACCCTATCTTCCACAGAGTGTATCTCCATAATTATAGAGAATCAAGAGATAATTTTTTTACCAGAGGTACCTTGATATGTCTTATCAATATCATAGTGATTTCACCATTTGAATCCTTCTAGAAAAAAAGTTATAGAAAAAATGGTAAGATGACCTGAAAATATCATACCTTAGAACACTTCACCAAAAGACTTCATCCTCCTTTGATATTTGGTCTTATTTACTTCTTATTTCCTCTGAAATTCAAATTGTATCAAAATGAATGTCTAATGATGTTTATTTATACCATTTATGTCACTTCATTTTAACATTAGGACCGACCTGACACTTTCTTATTTTGTAATTCTTTTCTTTAATTATCTTTAGGGCCTACATGTACTTCCTTCTTCAATTCACTTTGTCATCTTCAAAAATTCATTTCTCCTCAAACATGAGGATCCATGTGACGTGCCACATACCACTGGAAACAAAATGATGTATACTATCCATTCATGGGTGTTGTATATGCATGTGCATTGTCCTTCATGTTCAAATACCTTTATCAATCTTGCGGTCCAAAACCCATGACTAGGGTTGACATCAATGACAACAACCAATCTTCCAACAATATCCCTCTTTGTAATTGATGGAAACACTCATGCTCCCCCTATCATCATGAACCCAATTTATCTCCCCCCTTTGAAATCAATGGAAAGGGTTAGGACTACTCCCCCTGAGTTTAATGGCAAAACATAACCTTCTTCTTTGGGGTTGCTCCCCCTGAACATGTGGCACTCAATAATACTTCATCCTTATTTTTGGTCTTTGGAAATTTTTCTTCCTTGGAATCATTTTGTGTGGCTTCTGTCTTATCTCTCTTCTTCATGTCTAGGATGTATATGTTGTTTGGTCTTCTTTTTGCAGTTGCAACCAATATTTCTGAGTTATTTTCTCTGATATTACATTTTTGGGAATCAAACGTAAGAGTGTATCCTTGATCACACATTTTACTAACACTGAGTAGATTATGATTCAAGTCTTCAACCAATAGAACATTCTTTTCTTTTACATTTTTTTGTCCAAGCTCTACTACACCTTCTCCAAGTATTTTGACAGATGAGTCGTCTCCAAATGCAACATTGCCACTCTTTCTCTTCAAGCTGATGAATTTGTCTTGATCCCCAGTCATGTGTGAAGAACATCCACTGTCTATGTACCATTCATTTTCTTCTTTACATTCTTCAACGGTCAATGCTATTCGACAATCTTCAGTGTTTGGAATCTCTTTCCTTCTCCATACTATGGTTGTCATAGGTACATCTTCATTCATATATCTGCAATATTGTGCTTTGTGACCAAGATAATTACATTTGTAGCATGCAATATTTTTTTCCATCAATGGGGAAAATGAATTATAACTTCTGTTGACAAATCCATGATTATTTCCATATCTTCTATTTACACCATTCATCTTTCTTGCGTATGTGTTCCTTTCATTGATTCTGCAATTAATTGCCTTATGTCCAAAAATTTTGCAAGTATAACAATGACCAAGAAAGAAATTTTGATACCTTTGAGTAAGTGGGCTTCTTTGTGATGTAGTCCATCTGGGTTCATGATCTATTCTTTTGTAGTTTCCTTCATACTGATTGAATCTTCTTTGATTCTTGAAGGTAGGAGGTCTTCTTGGATATTCATCTCTTTTGTAATCATTCCTTCTTTCTAGTATCCGGGTCCACTTCTCATCAACTGTCTGTGTAGCTCTTTCTTCAACCTTATTGTTGGTATTTGCATCTTCTTTGTATGAAGTTTCACCCATGCATCCAAGATGTGTTAAGTCTTTTGGCACTTGAGAGTTTCTTAAGATCTTCCTCAATGAGAGAACTTCTTGTTCAAGTTTCTCACAATATTCTTCTTTCTTCATCATTTGGACATTCCTTACTTATCCTATTCTTCTTTCTTCTTCGAGTAGATATTTCAAGGAAATGGTTTCTTCTCCTAGTTTCTCAAAGTCTTCTAATTATTTCTTCAATATTACAACTGTCTTTTCAAAACCACCTAATTCACTTCTTAGTTTTCTTTGCATGTCTTTGAGCTTACTATTTTCAATCTCAACATGCTTCAATTTTTTAATATTCTCATCTTCTTGTTGAATAATTGTTTCTTCATGATTTTCTTCTTCTTCATTCGAATTTTCTTCTTCACTATCATTTCTTTCAATCATTAGATGAGGACATTCAAATTCAACATGACCTACTCCTTCACAATTAAAGCAAAAGAACTGACCTCTATTTTGTTCTTTGAAATATGAGATGTTGTAATTTGCTTCAACTTCTTCTTTTTCTTCTTCTTCTACGTCTTCCCTTACATAAAGGTCTTGTATCTTGTCCCAAATCTCTTTTGATGATGAACATGATCCCACCTTGGATTTCACGGAATCTGTCAATCCATCCAGGATGGTATCTATTGCCAATTTGTTGTTCCTTTTTGCTTTCTTTTTGAGCTGCAGTCTTTGGTTTTTTCAAAGCATATCCTGAAGCAACTGAGAACCAAACATCTTCCCCAAGAGATTTCAAGTAAGTTTCCATTCTATTACTCCAGTATTCAAAATTGATTCCATCAAATGGTGGAATCCAATTTGGAATTTTGTCTTCCATTTCTTCTTAGGATCTTCCTTCCAGTGGTTAAACTGTACTGAAGGTAACCCACTCTGATACCAATTGTTGGTACTGAGAGGGGGGTGAATCAGTATCAAGTACAATTTAAAACCTTTTTCAAATTATGCTTAAACCATTCAATTATATCCAATGAGAAATGAAAAATAGTATAACATTTACACCAATACACCGCAGTACACAATGCACAATATATGAGAAATAATCAATAGTTATCATTCAAGGGAAGTAATGACTTCCAAAGGTAGCTACAGCTTCCAAATGTAAAGGGAGCGATAAACCTCCAAGAAGAAGATACAATCCTCCAATATAAAGAGAGATTTGAACTCTCCATTATTGCCCCTTCCTTCCACCCAATATTATATGAGAGATAATGAAACTTTACATTAAATCATCACCATCAACCAATCATCACATAGAACCTGATAATGCTTCCCGAGTCTTCTTCAATTTTTGCAATTCTTTGATTCTTGGAGTACTTTGATCTTGTATATAACATTACTCAGAGTATTCTTTGAAACTCCTCCAATTGTCACTCCTTGAATCCTCCCCAAAAAGAAGTTATAGAAAGAATGGTAGACATTATTCAATTCTGGTCTATTCAAGAGACCAAACTTGTACAGAATGTTGCACGCTCAATATTTAACATCCAATTCTAAAACTTGCACACAAGAAACAACCTTATGTATTATTTTCAATGAAATTTGTCCAACATCATTTGGATTCTCTATGAAGAAGTTATGATTGTTTTATCAGGAACACCTATTTATTGACTAGCTTCAGGGCTGGTCACAAACCCTATCTTCCATAGAGTGTATCTCCATAATTATAGAGAATCAAGAGATAAATTTTTTACCAAAGGTACCTTGATATGTCTTATCAATACCATAGTGATTTCACCATCTAAATCATTCAAGAAAAAAAAATTATAGCAAAAATAGTAAGATGACCTAAAAATAACATACCTTAGAACACATCACCAAAAGACATCATCCTCCCTTGAAATCCGACCCTCTTTACTTCTTATTTCCTCTTAAATTTGACTTGTATCAAAATGAATGTCTAATGATGTTTATTTATACCATTTATTTCACTTCATTTTAACACTAAGGATGTTCTGACACTTTCTTATTTTGTAATTCTTTTCTTTAATTATCTTTAGGGCCTACATGTACTTCCTTCTTCAATTCACTTTGTCTTTTTCAAAAATTCATTTCTCCTCAACCATGAGGATCCATGTGATGTGACGCATACTACCAGAAACAACATGATGTATACTATCCATTCATGGGTGTTGTATATGCATGTGAATTGTCCTTCATGTCCAAACACCTTTATCAATCTTGCGGTCCAAAACCCATGACTAGGGTTGACATCAATGACAACAACCAATCTTCCAACAAGGTTCTCTAAAATAACAAAACCCATCACCACTTTGTAGTGCAAGGGGGTCAGCTATGAATGGAAAGAAGAATGTGATAGTGCATTCATCGAGCTTAAAAGGTTACTAAATAGTGTGCCAATTGTATGAGTGTCGTATATGGAAAGGGACTTCACGGTATGCATGTATGCCTCGAAGCAAGGGTTGGGGGATGTGCTAATGCAGGATGGGGGAGTGATAGCTTATGCATCAAGGAAGTTGAAGAAACACGAGGAATGCTACACTACTCATGATTTAGAGTTGGCAACAGTAATGCTAGCTTTGAAACTTTGGAGGCACTATCTAGTAGGGTGAAACTTTGAGCTCAAAACAGACCATCAAAATTTAAAACATCTCTTCACTCAAAGGGATATGAATTCCGGGCAAAGGCGATGGAGTGAGTTCATGAGTGAGTATGATTTTGGTATTTCATATATCAAGGGAAAAGAGAATGTGGTCGTGGATGCCTTGAGTAGGAGGCCACATGGCTTCTCCTTGGTACCCTTAAAAGTCAATCTGAGGGAATGTGTGTTGACGCAACTCCTTGGAGACAGTTGGTATTTAAAGGTTACCTCAAACCTCCAAAATGCGAGGCAGTTAGATCCAAAGTATGAAGGATATAGTCTGGAAGAAGATGAACTATTGAGATATCGAGGATGGATGTACATTCATGAAAGTGGGGATATTCGAAGCATCATACTAAAGGAAGCCCATAGAGCACTTTATTGTGTGCATCCAGGTGTGAAGAAAATGTACGTAGACATGAGGAATCTTTTCTTCTGGGTAGGCATGAAGCACGATGTAGTCCATTTCATCACCAAGTGCCTAGAGTGTCAACAAATGAAAGCTAACCACCATCACCCGATAGGTCTCCTACAACCACATGATGTTCCTATGTCCAAGTGGGAAGTCATTTCCATGGATTTTGTTGTGGGGTTGTCACTCACATCTCATAGACACAATGCCATTCTTTTGATAGTTGATAAGTTAACCAAGAGTGCTCATTTTATTCTGGTTAGAGACACTTATGATGTCACTTATGTGGCACACGTGTTTATAAGTGAGGTCATATGTTTGCATGTGATACCTAAGAAGATCATTTCAGATAGGGACTCCAGATTCACTTCTAGGTTTTGGACAAGTTTTCAATCAGCGTTGGGGACTCAGTTGAACTTAAGAATAACTTATCATCCTAAAACAGATGGGAAAACTGAGAGAGTAAATCAAGTCATGGAAGTCATGCTTAGGATGTATGTCATGGATAATCAAACCCATTGGGAGAAGTACCTACCTTTGGTAGAGTTCACCTACAATAACATTTTTCATAGCTTCATCGGAATGCCACCCTACAAAGCTCTGTATGGAAGGCCAGGCAGAACACCATTGAGTTGGGAAATATTAGAATACTGAGTAACAGTTGGGCCAGAGTTGATTCAAGAGATGGAGGAACACGTGATTCAGATTAGGCAAAGACTAAAGGAAGCATAGGATAGACAAAAAAGTTATGTAGATGCACACAGGACTGATCGAAGTTATAAAGTGGGAGATCGGGTTTTCATTTGTATCAGGCCTAATAAGAGTACCATTCGGTTCAGGAAGGGGACAAAGTTATCACCTTGATTTATAGGACCATTCAAAATCCAAGAGAAAATTGGACCTGTTTCCTATTGTCTTGTACTGCCACCCCACTTGCATAAAACTCATAATTTTTTTCATGTATATGTTCTACGTCATTATGTTGCTGATGAATCACATAAAATAAATTGGAAGTAATTGTAGGTATCGGACACGGGAACCCTCACGGTAGAACCATTATGCATATTGGACCATAGAGTCCAATAGTTCAAGAACCATCTGGTATACTGAGTTAAGGTCCAGTGGGACAAGTATAGTCCAGGATCTGCTACTTGGGAAGATGCCGAGACGTTACGATGAGATTTTCCCTCACTTTTTTGACCACCTCGAGAATATGTTCTTGAAGGTTGTGTGTATGTAACGCCACCTTTTGACTTAGACAACCAGGATTACCTAAGGCCTAAACACCTTTATTTTCTATTCACAGTGAAACTATTAAATGATACACTTGAACTTTTAAGATGTATGAACCTTTATGAATGTTTAAACATATTTGAATAATGTTGGATATGATGCGATATATTGTGAGAATGTAAATTTTATGAATATTTAAATGTTATTGAGGATGATGGATATGATGTGATCTAGTATGTCAATGTAAATTCTATGAATGTTTAAGTGTTATTGATGATGAAGGATATGATGTGATATGCTGTGTGAATGTGAATCCCATGAAGATTTAAATGTTATTTGAATGATGTTGGATATGATGCAATCTATTATGTAAATGATAATTCTATGAATGGGTGTCGTTAATTGAATTATGGGATATTATGTTATCTATTTCTAACTTGAAAACTTTGATGTTAAATTTATTGGTATGCGAGTACCAAATTGAAATTATGGTTGTATGAAATTACATGATGATAATGCATAGATATGTATGAGTTTGTGTTACATACTAATCTGAAGGTTATTGGGATATGAAATAGCCAAGGGATAATGGTGATGAAAGTGGATGTCATGACCACCGACCAAGAAACAATATGGTATGAATCTTTGTATGTGAAATTATATTGGTTTCGATACATTGCTATTATATGTGGACCAGTGCAGGATTTCAGGAGGTGAAACTGCCCAAAACCGAACAAACGATGACAAAAATCCTAGCAACACGGTGCCACTGTATATTTTATTGTAGGGTGTGGACCCTAGTTCTATTAGGAGGGGTGGAGCTATTTCCCACTGTGTATCCTCTAAAACATAGAGTCATGGGAGGACAGTGTTAGCTCATGCTCCCCTAGATGTTTGATGATGATTGTCAGTTGCCTGCTGGGGAAGCTTGGTCAAGATAGTGACACTTTTGCTTACGGGTTCTATTTGGAGTTAGGTCAATATAGTTGACGCTCCAAGATAGTCCAACAGAGAAAGGATAGGAATGGAAGATGGAAGTAAGTTAGGGAGGAAGGATGAGTACAAATAGTTGAGAGTGTATGGAGATTTCCCTTATGGTGGAATTTATCGTTTTTCCTTCTGAAAAGAAAATGTGTATATATGAATATTCATAATTACTTAACTAAACTACAATTGTCTAAATAACATTGTTGAGACAGATAATTGTAATTAAAGGATTTCACAAACATTTGATTAGGTTATTGTCTTTTATAAAATGAATATTCTTGTTGAATGGATTGGATGCATACAAAAATTACTATAGAGGTGATAGTTATTGTTATTAGTACATGCATGAGACTTGTATGTACTAGCTACACAAGCATTTCTTGCACATGTACACTAGTATGTATGATTTCTCTTGGCTTACTTACTGATAACATTGTTTATTGGATATGAATGTGAGAACCATGTGTTGTTTCCCTTGTATCATAAAATACTTTAAACTCCGGGACGAAGTTTCCTAAAGGGTGGGTGTATGTAACAACCCTAGTTAAATAATTAATTGTCATAGTTAATTATTTGTTTAAAGTATATTAAGTTTAATTAATTAATTAATTGTCTTGAATTATTAATTATTTAGTGTATATTAATTAATTAATTAATTAATTGTCCTGATTTAATAATTGTTTAATGTATATTAGTTTATTAATTAATTAACTGATTAAATATTTGGTTAATGAATTTGAGTTTAATAAATTTTAATTTATTAAATGAAAACTTAATGTATTGAATGAGGGGACCATTTAAGAGAAAGGGGATAAGGTGGTTGTCATTGAATGGAGGGATAAGGTGGGTAAGTCTTAATGAAAGGGAGAAGGCAGTGAATGAGAGAGGGGGAAAAGAGGATAAGAGGAGGAAAAAAACATTCGAGAGGGGGGGACTTTTTGGGACTTTTGGAGGAGCATTATTTTTCATATTGGGAGACTGTATTGGATCATTTTGGGGAGATTGGAAGACAATATTATTGATTTTGGCTGGAGAAGCTAGTTGCAGGACTATTACAAGGGGGCACATGTTGCTGGGAGTTTTGGGATCGAGGGCCAGGAATCCTTATGGAATCCTGGAGCTAGGGAGCCAGAGAGGCTATGTTTCTAGTTGGCTGGGAGGTTAGATGGTTTTGGGCAGAGCATCAAGCAGAGTTGGAGGACAACAGTAGCATCAGTTAGAGGTATGTATTTTCATTATTCTTCTATGTTATTAAATTTATTATGATCTGCTAATAAATATTAATATGTTGAATATGTAGTGGATTATTATGATGAATAATGAATGGTTTAAGGTTAGGTTAGCATTTCTCTATTTTAATTTATGATTTATAAGGCTCTGTTGGAAGAGACCTTACACTTTTTTTATTAATATATTTTCAGAGAGAATTTCCAAAAGTGGATACCATGAGAATTTAACATTCTATTAACTCCTTAAGGTATTTGTGTATTCCTTGGGAAACCCTACAAAATAAGTGAAATTTTACCTTAAATCGTGGTTACATCTTCCACGTAGATTGATGTGACCTAAATTCCCTATGTAATTAGTCAATCACATTTTTTGTCACCTTCTGGACTCAAACAATTTTTTTAATAATTACTTATTGTCATAAAGGATTGGTCTGATTATTATGTTGATCAACATGTGTTGTATAATTACATTCACTAGGTAAGTTTTTATCTAAAGATTGATATCGAGAAGATGAATTTACTTAGGTTATTTTTACATTGAATTTCCAATTTATAGTTCAGTTATCATTTAATAATTAATATATACCAAGTTGTAACTATACAATTGGACTGATTAAGAAAATGAGACCTCCCCCCCATAGTTATAATGTGTAGGTATATTTTGAAATTTAATTACATCATAACTAAAATACTTAAGGGAGAAGATGAAATTATGTAAGGTAATTAATGAGCTAGTACTAATAATAAGGTTAACTTGTTTTTCAATAGACATTTATGTTGTAGTAGGTTTAACTAAATTAGAAAATATACCTAATACTGACTATGGCTACGGAATATCATTTATGGCTGAATATTGGCATTGGACAATGTCTTATATTTATACATTGGATTTATTAATAATCGAACTTAATGAATGAATTATAATTGATATTTGGAAAGCAAATTGATAATGAGAAATTTAAATTATTGGAATTTATATTAGGACATTATTTAGTTCCTGGTGAATTGATAATTACGCAAGGATAAACTTCCAAATGTTATCCTCTCAAGATCACAACACATATTACATGTTGAGCCTTGAATAATATTATATACAATTGGATTTCTAGTTGTTAATAGTTTATGGAATTGTAAGGATCCATTACATGGGAGTAGTTCTAGTAATGTGTAATCTAATTGGTGATTGATGGACTACAAATGCCTATTTTATTGTGAAGAGGTAAATGTATTTCTTGAATTTATACTTGTTATAATGTTCGGTATGTGGTGTTTTATGGTTCACTAAAAATTATAGCAAGAAGGGAATTGAATAGATTGACACCTATAACTGTAGACATTGTAAATTAATTGTTCTTGATTATATAATTATTGAAACCTATTTGTAGCCTCGTGTATCTCATAAAAAGTAATATGGTACTTAGTTATATTCACTTACCTTTGTGTGTACGGAGGGACCTTACATAATTCTTATTGTACTAATAAATCAAGATAGGTAAATTAATATATATACGTAGTTGCACTACATAAAGAGTTGTACTTATTACAATAGCTTGAAGTAACTAATAAATGATTTCTTGACTTGAATGAACTTGACCTTGACAAGTTGCTAATGATGGGTGTGATAGATCTCTACTTATTACAAGAATCTTACTTATCCTCTTGTGTTTTATAAATCTTTATGTCTTATTCTCTTGCTCAAATATCTCTTAATTATTGTTGGATGATGAATAAGTAAAATAGATTATTCCTTTCATAATGATGAAATGATGGTTAATTATGGTTAATGAAACTAGTTTGGATTTCAGATTATGATTGATTAATGGGATTTAATACCTCCTTGTTCCGCAGAACAATCGCCAGTCCTGAGACCTTAAGTGGTAAAAATCAATCAGATTAATCCTGGACTTGAATGTTGCTTATGTGTCTTGGAGGTCCAAACCATGCAGGATAGGTTGGGCAGGTATTTTCCTTTAATATCCAGTGACATGGTTGATCAATTATTAGTAACTTGCTTCAATTGATCGTGATGTGTTGCTTTTGCGTCGCTATTTCATGATATGTGTTGATTATGTGTCATTATTAATTATGTTAATGCGTTTAATTGTGTGTCACTATTAATTATGTTAATGCATTGATCACATGTCATTATTAATTAGGATGATGTGTTGATGGTGTCACTATTTGTTATGTGGTGACGTTTTAATTTCCTAAAGCCAATATATATATATATATATATATATATATATATATTTACCTAGTGTACATCACTAAATGTAGATGTAATGGAGGGGTCATTACATATGGTATCAAAGCATGTTCAAACCTATGAATTGGACCGTTACACCTTCTCTTGTGTTAAACTTATGACTTAGACATTATCGCTAATTAAAATTTGAAATTTTCCATGCTGGTAATCATGGTTAGAGGAAGTCGTGGAGGTAGATGAAATTGTGCTAGGGGAGGAGGTGAAACACCCCTAGTAGCACCCATGCTAGAGGGTTATAACCCCCAAGGAGAAGACCAAGTCCTTCAGAAGGAGCAGTTTGCAGTGGGAGATGTGGTTGGTTTGATGAGGTCCTTTCATAGGATGTCAGAAGCCTTGATTAACTGACTAGATTGAGATGAGTCTAGAGCACATGTACCTAAGGAGGGTTCACAATGCACTCTAGATGGAAGTGGTAGAATTCATAGATAACTCGAGAAGGTGAAGTTTCCCGATTTCATGGGTTCCATGGATGGCTCAGCTTCCGAGGCATGGTTGGAGAACATGGTGATGTGAGTTTCACTTCATGACTACACCTTCAACATGAAAGTCTCTATGGAGGTATTTCAGCTAAAGAGGAGCACTCTTCTATGGTGGAATATGTTCCTACCTCAACTAAACATGGTCGTTGAAGACATGTTATGAGAATCGTTCAAGGAGTGGTTCTGAGAGAGGTATTTTTCAGAGGAATTCATTGAGCGCAAACTCAATGACTTCAATGTCTTACGATAGGGAGGTCATACAGTGCCATAGTATGAGGTCTGATACATGGAGTTTCTTAGGTATGCTCCACATCTGAACACAGAGAAGCTAAAGGTCAACAAGTTTGTGTTTGGACTTAACTTCAACAATCATGCGATGGTGAGGATCCTAATGCCTCAGAGGTTGCACGATGCATTATAGAAGGCACTCATAGCTGAGGAAGAACTAGCCAGCAGGGGTTAGGGAAGGACTCCTGGAAGATTGACTTGAAAGAAAACATCAAGAGTGCAACAACATCAGATACCATCCAGAAAGACATCAAGGTATCGATATGCGTTTAGAGGACCCATGTTCATGACATCATGACGATGGACTCCTCAACATAGGACTTAATATAGAGGACCATTACTTCAAAAGAAATAGTTTAGGCATGTTCAGCAGAACATACCAGGATCTCAGGCTGGTAGGCCAACAAATTCTACTTTAGGGACTAGGGGTACTGGACCAAATATTGGACATTGGACATGTGGAGAGCCACATTACTAGAGAGACTATCATATTGATAAGGATAGGGAGATAAAATCAATAGGACCCACTATAGTGGGAGATTTGGGCAAGGCCCACAAGATTCATGCAGTGGTGAATAATTGCTAGGCCGAGAACCAGTCCACTATGTTCGAGATGTCAGGTACAATCATCGACCAGACCTTTAGTATTTTGATAGATCTAGGTGATACAAAGAGCTTTATTACTAGTTCATCACTAAATAGAATTAAGGTAAAGGAAGTCGAGCAGGGCAAGTTTAGATACGTAAAAATGGCTTTGGGTTCCAAACAGAAGGTTAGAGGAAGGGTTACAGACTATAGCGTTAGCTTGGGAGGTTTTGAAGTGAAGGCCAACCTATATGTCATGGTCTTAGGATTGTATGAAATAGTGATCGATATGGACTGGTTGGAATCACATGATTTGATACTTAATTGTAAGATAAAACGGTTAAGTCTAATAGATGATGTGGGAACGAGATGAGTGATTGTAAGAAGAAACTAGGGATTGTACTTTAGGTTCATTTCTTGCCTACAACTACAAAATAACATGCACAAGGGATGAAATATTTATGTAATATTAGGATTAGAAAACCTTTCTGTAGTACAAGAGTTTGCATATGTGTTTCTAGAAGAGCTACTAGGTTTTCTTCCCGAAAGAGATTTGGATTTTATTATTGACTTGAAACCTGGAGCTGAACCAATAGCAATAACTCCATATCATATGTCAACACCCAATTTACAAGAGTTAAAAATGAAAATGAAGGAATTATTGGACTTAGGACTTATACGTCCAAGTGTGTCACCTTGGGGTGCGCCTATTATTTTCATAAGGAAGAAGGATGGATTGTGGAGACTTTGTATTGACTACTGTCAACTAAACAAAGTGACGATCAAGAACTAGTATCTTTTGCCAAGACTAAATGATTTTTTTTATCAAATTGAGGGAGCGATGGTGTTTTCGAAGATTTACTTGAGATCAGGATATCACCAGTTACAAATTAAAGAGTAAGATATTCCTAGAAACCCATTTAAGATAAGGTTCAGAAACTATGATTTTACAATTCTACCATTCAGACTAACAAACTCCCCAGGGTGTTCATGAGTTTGATGAATGGGGTGTTCTGCGAATACTTGCACAAGTTTGTTCAAGTATTCATTGATGATGTACTGATATATTCTCGGACGACAGAAGAACATGATGAACATTAAATCTTGGTACTGTAGTGTTTATGAGAAAAACCATTATATGGGAGTTTGTCAAAATATACTTTTTACCAATCGAAGATTCATTACTTATGGAATCTTATATCTGGTGAAGGAATCATTGTGGATCCAATGAAAGTAGAGGATATTATGGAATGGCATGTGATGACAAACATACATAAGTATGTATCTTTATGGGTTTAGCAGGATATTATCGACGGTTTGTCAAATATTTTTTGAAGATAGCAAATCCGATCACAAAATTGGAGAAGAAAAAAAAGAAGTTCGTATGGACTGAGAAATGCGAAAGGATCAAGGATTTTTTTATGGCAACATTGATACTGAAGGTCCCTGACATGGAAAATGGATTATTGGTATGAACGGATGTGTCCCAAGAAGGATTTGGTGGATTTTTGATGCAAGATGGTCAAGTGATCACTTACATTTCAAGGAAATTGAGAAAGCATGAGGAGAACTATGCAACACATGACTTGGAGTTATTATCAATTGTATATGCCTTGAGAGTTTGGAGGCACTATTTGATTGGACAAAAAATTAATTAAAGATAAATCATTGTGGGTTGCAACACATATTTACACAAAGTGACTTGAATGCATGACAGAGGTGTTGGTTGGAATCACTTAGTGAATACGAATTTAAGATTACTTACATAAAAGGTACGGTGAACATAGTGGCAAATGCATTGAGTCAAAGGCCATGCATATTCTTGGTAATACCTATTAAGATGAATCTTTGAGAAAAGATCCTATCTCTATAGATAGACAATGACTAGTATAAGGAGGTGAAGGAAAATATTGGGAAATACACCATGATGGTACCTAAATTTAAAGGGTATTCTTTAGAAAATGATGGATTGTTGATATTTAATAGAAGGATTTACGTACCACCTAATGAGGAATTGATAAATTGCATCCTAAGAGAAGCTCATAGAGCAGTGTAGATAGCTCATCAGAGAGTCATGAAGATGAGGGTAGACCTTAAGCCTTTATTATTTTGAAAAGGAATGAAGGTAGACATAGTTAGCTACATGGAGAGATGTCTAGAATGTTAGCAAGTGAAAGTTCAACATAGACATTCGACAAGATTATTATAGCCACACATTATTCTGGAATTTAAATGGGAGGTCATTTAGATGGACTTTATAGTTGGATTTCCACTAACGGTAAGGAGACATGACTCGATTTTCATGGTAGTTGACACTCTGATGAAGAGTGCACATTTTATTCTTGTACGTATGACGTATCAGGCACTATACATAGCTAGAGTTTTTGTCAGCAAGATTGTGATATTGCATGGTGTACCAAAAAGGATCATATATGATAGAGAATCAATGTTTACAGGACGATTTTGGACTAGTTTCCAAGAGGCCTTGGGATTACAATTGAAACTTAGTACATCATATCACCATGAGACAAATGCGAAGACAGAAAGAGAGAACCAAATTTTGAAAGATATGTTGCATATGTATGTAATGAACCAAAAGAAATGTTGGGAAGAGTTCTTTCCACTAGTAGATTTTTGTAGGGGCCGAATAGATTTAAACATCAATTTATTTATTAAACTTCATAAAAGAATAATATTCTTCATAATAATAACTTCAGTAACTTAAATTTAATAACAGATTAAAAACAATGCATAATTTTAAATACTTGAACCTGATGCTAATGACCTTCTGTTTGTCGATTTCCTTCTTGACCACTTCTGCACTCTGTAAACACTGCCCAAAACCTAGTTCCACCCTGCCAACTAGGTAACTTCCTAGCTCTAGGATAGGATATCCTGGCCCCCG
Organism: Picea engelmannii; assembly: GCA_009831015.1. Classification (NCBI taxonomy): domain Eukaryota; kingdom Viridiplantae; phylum Streptophyta; class Pinopsida; order Pinales; family Pinaceae; genus Picea; species Picea engelmannii. The sequence continues at coordinate 35,219 of ML807469.1, read as the reverse complement.
TGCCCAAAACCTCCAGCAACCCCGGTGCCTGACTGATACAATCCCACTCCAAAATTCCACTTCTCTCTGCAAATCCCAGAGCTCCCAAAATCCATCCCCACTCTCTCGTAGAATCCCTTCTCCTAAACCTCCTTCCCCTCCATAACCCTCCTTCACTGACTTCCCCCTCATTTATTTCCTACCTAACCCATTTATTACCTTCTTATCCTTTTGTCATTAATGCCCCTTATCCCCTTTATTATTATTTTATCCTCTTATAGTTAATATGCTATCCCTTTTCAGGTACGTAACTTAATTTAATAATATAATTTATTATCCTCCTTTTATTTCTTTACCTTATTAATTAATGAGTTAATTAATACTTAAATTAATCATTGACAATCATGAATAACTAATTAATAATAATTAACTAGTTAATGTTATTTTAAGAAATAATTATTGTTTAGCTAATCTTTTAGGACAGTTAGATTATTAAATTAATTATAATTAATAATCCTATACGTCTATTTAAGCAGGGTCGTTACATACACCCACCCTTCAGGAAACTTCATCCCGAAGTTAAGGTATCTTATGGTACAAAGGACAATAAACATGGTTCACACGTTCATAACAAGTAACCGACATTATTCGTAAGTAAGTCAAGAAAACTCATACATACTAGTGTATATGTACAAGAAATGCATGTGTAGCTAGCACATGCAAATCTCGTGCATGTACTAATAATCAAAACTGTCATCCTTTAGTAATTTATGTATGCATCCAATCCAGTCAACAAGACTTCTCTTTTATAAAAGACAACAAATCAATCAATTGTTTGAGAAATCCTTTAATTACTATTATCCGGTTCAATAATTTTATTTTAAACAACTTTGGTTTAGTTACATAATAATGAATATTCATATATACTCATTTCTCTTTTGTTTTTTCAAGGAAAAACATTAACTTCCACCACAAGACAGATCTCCATACTTTCTCAACTATTACTACTCATCATTCCTCCCTAACCTACTTCCATCTCCATTCTTATCCTTCCTCTACTAGACTATCTTGGAGTGTCAACTATATTGACCTAACTCCAAATAGAAC
>ML807469.1:11165-22379 GCA_009831015.1 Picea engelmannii | reverse complement strand
TTTGATTGCTGAAAAGTTGGGTCCTAGTTCCTTTCGATTGCAGAATCTTGAAGGGCAGCTTGACACCTATCCGGTGAATGGCCAAGCCCTGAAAAGATACTTCGCTTGATTTCTGCCCTTGTATATTATGTAAATATTTCTTTGGTTTGCATCTTTTGTTTTCTTCTTGTTTTGATTTTGATTTGGATTGATTAATTCTTTTGGTCTTTTTGAAACGTATGCATGCCTGTACACTGAGCCATTCAGACAAAGACCATGGGAAAATATCTTCGCTGAAATAACTTCTGAAAGATTGTACGAACATTAGTGATATATTTCTAGAAATGATATTCATGTCAGAAAATTTTGTTTGAAAGAAGTTTACTAATTTCAATCTCTGAGAAAAGTTTGTCATGATCATTTTTATCTTTTTACACTGTCCCTTTTCCGTAAGGGAATGAATCAAAAGGATGTCTCCCCGTCATAGCAAGTTGTTTTAGAAATAAAAAAAAATTGGAGCTTAATAAAGGATAGTACTAAAAAATTCTGATGAGGTCTGAAAAAATATGATAAGATATCAACATTTTTCAGTGTCACCCCGCTCATCTATCCATAAAAGAAAAACAAAATAAAAATGTTAATAAGAGTTGTGGGAAGTGTTTGTAAACCTGTCGGGATACTGAACAGGTCTGCTGGCAGCGGGTAAATGCAAGCATGGCACCAAGACAACTTCGCTGGGGTACTGAACAGGACCGCTGGCAGCAAAGCAATGTCGGGTACACGAAAATGTGCAAAAAAAAAAAAAAATTATGAGAAACCTCTTTAAAAGTCCTTTATTCTGATCTAGAACTTCTTGAAAGGATATAGACGTTTGAGTGGGTTAAATGGAAACCCTGTCGAGGCTATGGATGCCTGCTGGCAGCAGTGGCCACGCCAACAATATTGAATATTTTATCATTAATAATGTGACTTGTTGGTCTTAAGACTGTTATTGGTTTTCGTCTTTTAAAACATCGCTAGAAAAGATAGTAAATGATGATGTTTCTACGATTTTCTGGTTGTTGTTTTTGAGTTGAATTTTTCTTTTCTGTCCTAATCTGAATTTATTTCTTTTGACAGAGATAACTGCTTCTCCCAGTGTGTCGCCATTGTTGGAAACCAATTCAATTTTTTCAATTGCCCTTAAAGCTGCCTACACCTATGTCTCTTGAACTTCAAATTTTTGTTGCATCTTGCAAACAGAAAACATTTTTATTTCATGCGACATTTGCAATTGGTTTTGATTTATTTTTTCACGACTGAAAGCGTGAAAACTTCTCCATCGATATTTTGATTGTCATGAGCTTCTCATTGATATGTTGATTGGTACTTAACTTTGGTTTATTATTTTGTGGTTGAGGAGATTTTTCAAACTGTGACATTCTTGCTTTGATTGTGCAACCTGGTTATTATTTGATTGATAAGGTATTGAGCATGTGAATTTATGAGTTATACTTGATTTCATAAGAGTTATGGTTGATTATGTTTCGATCCTAACTATTATAAGCTCTTGGCCTATCGATTTTATCAAATCTCTTATCATGATTTATAAACTTTGATTATGCAACAAGTGCATGGGTAACCTATGAGTTTGATTTTATATTTGGCAATGGTTCAAGGTTTTACAATGGCGCATTGATTAAACTTTTGGATTTTAATTTTATGGTTTGAATTATTACTTGGCGTATGATTAATTTGTGGGTTGATCTTACATTGATCGATCGTGGTTTCAAACTATACATTGGCACATTGATATAATTGTCCACCGTTTAAATCTTGGGATGGTTGAACATTTTGGTTCTTGTTATGATTGATTGAACAGGGATGGTACTATGCCATTAATGCTTTGCATGGTGGTGAACTAACCCACCACCTTCGCACACACATATTGATTTGTCTCCTCGTTGAGCACTTACAACTGTTAGCCCTATCGATTATGCTCCTACGTGTTTGATCCAAACCCTACCATAATGCCCGCGCCATGGCTCCGGTCGTAAGGGATGAGCCCAATGGAAACCAGAAACTGTTAATGTTCGATGGTGCTTATAGCGACTTGGAAGAATTTGGATGCCTCTCGTTCATCCGAAGGTTTGATGGCTTTAACCCTGGTGTGGCTCGGCAATTTGTGTTAACTTTCGATGGCTGTCGAGCAAAGGTTGGGGATGTGCAGTTGGAAATTGATGAGAAGTTTCTTAGTCTAGCTACCAGTCTGCCTGCTACTGGACAGAAGTGGTCGAAAATTGCAAACTGGAAGATGTCCCATGGACGTTGCTCTTCCAGTCACGAAAGGTTAATTCTTGTGACAAGGGTGTGCCCGCAAACATGCTGAAGCAACGCTGGCACGACTTGCTAGTGGTAATCAAGCAATTCATCACCTGCGAGGGAAGGTATGGTTTCGTTTTCATGTATAACCTTCGCCTACTTATGGTTTTCATGGGTTTTGAACTTAACATTCCTCACTACTTGCATAGGAGTCTGTTTAAGATGGCTAAAAGGTATAAACACAATCAGGTTGATACCAGCCTTTTCCATTTTGGGTTGATTAAAATGCTTATGGTTTATAAGTTGGGGTTACGTCGGGACTGTTGGGAGGATTTTCTTAAACGTAATAGCTTTGAGGACTCAAGCCCACCACAGGTTGATAAACCTGTGGTGAGTGAAAGCAAGCCTATCCCCCTGTGCCTTACAGCGTTCTGCTACCCAAACCTCTACCCGACTCACCTACGAACTTGCCCATGTATGTGACCAAACAGGTCGAAATTCCTAAACCCGTAGCCAAAAATCCTAAAGCTAAAACTGGTGCAAATGCTAAAGGCAAGAAAAATGCCCAGTTAATCTCTCACATGGCAAGAAATAAACCCAAATTTCCTATCAACCCGGAGCCTATTATGGTCTATGAAGATTCTGACTCGAAGATTGAACGTTATCTCGTAAGCGAGCATCCCTATTCTAAAGGTCTGTGTGACAAACCCTCTTATGATTTTGTGGAAAATCTACCACCATGCTTACAAAATGATCCTAATTTTCCAAGCATTGAAATGCCTCGTGGAACCCTCGGTGACTCGTCGAAACCCTCTTCTGCTCAACCAGTAGCTCCACCATGTGATCAGTGTGGCATATGGTTGGAAAGGTATTACATTGATGTGCCAATGCTACAATCCAAAATTCATGCTCTGGAGGATCAAGTTGCAAGGCTATCTAGTCAACAGGGTAAAGTGCCATCCACTGATAAGAAACAATGAACAATTGGTTCGATTTTGTTCAAGAACGTGGAGTCGGCAATAACATTCGTCAATTCAAAATTTGCGTAGCTAGATCAACCTCACTGGTATGACTTTCACTTATTTATATGACATGATCATAAACTCTTTTATATCGTGGATCTGCTCTGTTACATAAGCATGCAATTTTGTATATATATATTTTTTGATAAATCAATTTTCATTATCGTTTAAGTTTCGATTAGATTTGGCTTTGATTCGATGGATCGTCAGATAGATTTGATTGTTCAAATTTAGCTTCAATTGGATGCTCTGTTGATAATTGAAGTTGTTAATATTTTCTAAACATAGGTTGTTGCTGGCATTCCGATTTTAAACACAGTCAATGGAACAATTCAAATTGGTTATGTTCTATATGAATATGATTGGCAAATGGGTTAACTGTTTTCCATGTATTTCGACCAAATCTAATACTATTTTGTTAATACATAACCAAATTGCAACTTATTCGATTCACATTGTTTGACCATTTCGATTCATAAATTGTTTGAATTTGATTCTGCTCAGGGTTAGGATTTGTTTCTATAATTAACTCAGTGAAGATTTGTGTTGATTATTGACCAGTTCATGGATTCTGTTGATTTTATCACGCCCCTGTCTGTTGACTGTGTGGTGATCAAACACGAATATCATTGGGTCGATATTCATGGAGTATGATTTCATTCGATTACAATTGAAAAAATTTACATATCGTGCACTTAACTGAATGATATAAATCTGTTTTTATGACTATAACTAGTCAATGATGGTTATGACCATTATTTCGGTCATACCTGTGAACTGTTTGACACTCAGCGAACGAAATCTATGGCAGAGTTTTATGAATATCGTTATGCATGTTTCATCTTGATAATAATCGTGACAGCTTTTCTATATTGGCATTTGATTAAAACGATATGAATCCTATGCAAATCAATTATGATTGCATCGTATCTTATACGATTTGGTTCACCATTGACTTGATTTATGAAACAGTCCTGTTAAGGTTTGATCCGATTTTATGGCGATTGGAAAAACAGAGCATTCTTACCATGTCCCGGTTGCATCCTTTTCGATTTGGTTTGATTTGAATGATACATTTGCTTGAGCCATTAGTAATTCAATGTTCATGTTTATTAAAAGAAAATTAAATTGAATTGCTTTTAAAAGATTTCATTTGATTTCTATCTGATTCTATATGTTATTTTAGACTAGCTACAGAATCAGATGATTCTGTAGCTGAGTCTGTAGGATCATTTTCTTTGTATTTTGTTACTGAAATATCTCTCTAATTTGGTACTTGTGTTCTATTGCAAGTAAATTTGAATTTTCAATTGAGTTGTTGAGCAGTTAGGGGATGTTTCAAAGATTTTACTTGCATTTTATTTTCTTAGTTTAGGAGATTTTGGGATTTTTCCCTGATTATGTAAAATTGTTTGATGATTATCCACAGGGATGTTTTACCCTTTGGAGAAACTTATATATACTTATGATTTTTGTAATAATGAATATCATCATTCATGGGAGAACAAGGATATGGAGTTCTAATACAGACTGGAGCAAAATTGATGTTTTTTCACAGCTTTAGCTTCTCAATATATCAACATTTTGTTTCAAGTTTTGTATATCACTTTGCTTATGGTTTATGACTACTTTAGCTATCTAAATCATGTGAAAATGATATAATTTTATTACTGTTATCCATATCTTGTCTCTTCCAAATAGATAAAAGACATAACAATTGTTAATTCAGTTTGTGAACGACAGGTTTATCTTCTTCATAAATTGAATTGTTATATATATAAGTCCTTGCATAACAGGTTTCCCTTATTGCAGGAGTTTATAATCATAAGATTGTTATGATATTCTTTTATGTCTTGTTTGTCCTGTAAAACACTTCAAGAAGCAGCACAGCCAATCGTTTTCGAGAAGCTTATGGACTAACCGGTGCAAATTTCTTCCTCTGACCAGCTTAGAAGTCATCTTACACAGGGCATACTTGGAGCGCTTCCAGGTCAGTTAATCACTTGTTTGTTTACTATTTTCATTAGGTAGTTTAATTCAGATATAAACTTAATTAGATTTATATTAGATTGTTTAATTTCAGTAAATATATTAGATCATTTAATTTTCAGTAGTTTTACTTCTTATTCATGAAATATAAAAAATCAAAAAGAGATTCCTCGCTGTCTTAGGGCAGAAAAAACATGAGTTTTGTAGGTTTTAATTAAATATGTTGGTTGTTTATAATGTACATTTGTGAATAAGTAATATTAGAGCTGATAATTAGATAGTTGATTTGAGTTATTATAATAGTTTTATTTAGTTTTAGTTTAATTAGTAGTTTGTTTTAATTAGATTAGTGTATTAGTTAGTTTTTAGTTAATTTCTTTTATTTAATTTGTTTTATTAGTTTTATTTTCTTTTAGATTACTTAGCTCAGATCAATTCTCTCTTTGGTTTTCTTGAAAGACCTTAGAGTAGCCAATGGAGCCGTTAAACTCGTCAGGGTGGTCCATTCCAAATGGCTTGGGTTATTTAGACAACCCTGGACCGGTTCCACTCTCCCAGTTGACGGACGGTCAATTTCGCCCGTCAACAGGTGGGTGTGATGAATTAAATGAACATAGTGGAGTGTTTTGTACATTTTGGGGAAAATTATCAAATAACATTTATTATCTAGCATGAGAATAAAGACTTTTTATTTTATTTATTATTGTTTAATGCAAGTCATTTATATTTGGTTTTATTTTAATATTTTCCCAAAATATCTAGATAAGGGAGGTTGATGGATAATAATGAGGGGGTTGAGGAGACTTGGGAAAGTGTGTATGTTAACTTGATAAATAGGGAGAAGAAGTAGAGAGGAAAAAGAAAGAGGATGGAGAGGTTTGAGCATGATGAGAGGTTGTGAAATTCTTGGAAGATATAATTCTTGTGATAGTTTTCTTTGAGCATTTGTGCTTTGTTGTTCTTGGAGTCACAGGCATGGAGGGCCAAGCAACTGAAAGGTTTCTTGGAGCTAGGAAGTCGGCTAGGCTCCTAGTTGGCAGGGAGGATTCCGTTGTTTCACTCTGGGCAAGCCGGAAAAGAATGCTTGGAAGCGCCCAAGACTACATTACAACCAACGAGCTTCAACAATCTAAGGAGGAGGTATTTTTCGGTAATATTTAGTTATTGATATTTTGTATATACTTTGTTTTAAGTTCTAACTCATAGAGTTAACATATTACTTATTTCATCATGTTATCTAAATTTTTCATTGAGAAAATGTAGAAGAATTGTGTAAATGAAAATCAATGGAATTATGCTAAAACAAAGTTGTTATTTTGTATGTGTAAAATGAAAGATTAATTGTTCAACATCCTGGATGGGTGTTACATACAATTTTTGGTAAAAAATTATAGGGGTATGTTGGCAGGCATAACAGTTTAGAAACTTTTTCAGGAAGGAACAATATTTGCATCCAGTTGAAATGTAAAGCCTTTCAAAGCCTCCCATCATGCATATGGGAAATAAAAAAGATTAGGAATCTGCAAAATGAACTTGACAACAACAATATGATATGAACAACGAATGCTAGCAAACTCTATAAGACTAAAAACAAGCAAATAAATATCTAACATTTCAATACCAAAATTAACCAAAAGTGACCACTAAAACCCTACTTGGATGGAACTACAACCACCTGTTGTTACTCCTCAGTGATTCCCCAGATTCTCTTGCTTGCCAAGAGAGAATAGATTCAATAGTTCTTGCCTGCAGTAAATTTTTTTTTATGTGAAAGCAATCATAGCAACCTACAATGCGAAAATAGGCAAAGGGAATCAATTTAATGAGTAATGGAGGATATTATGGTAAAGGTCCATTTCTTTTGTAGAGCAGTCAGGGAGCTCATGCCAGATGCCCAACATACAGGAGTTGTTGTGACCAGGGCTGATTAGAAAATAGAATACCAAGGAGTGCCTGCTTCTTGACCAGTGCAGCCTTTACAGTGGGTTCATTTTCAAATTCCAACCTTCTACTCCCACCGGATCTCCCTCTAAATAAAATACACCCTCACACCTAGACCAACCAACARCAACGACGAAACCATATCTCCTCGCTCACACAAGGATTGCACACACAGATTGCACACACTCTGCAACATATATATATATATATATATATATATATATATATATATATATATATATAAGTATACTTCAGTACTGTGAACTCAACAACCTTTCTATTTTATTACTCTTCTTGAGTTCAATATAGTGATTCCCAAGCTCTAYGACGCCAAATATGGAGAAACATCTCCAGCACGAACATAACTATGTGGATGGTCTACCAAACAAAGATTGTGGACAAACATCCCAACAATTTAAGGGAGTCCGACTGCGAGAATGGGGGAAATGGGTATCCTAAATTCGGATCTCGAAATCAAGAAATAAGATATACCTAGGTTCCTACAAAAACATCGAGCAGGCCGCTCGAGCTTTCGATGCTGCAATGTGTTGTCTGAGAGGGCCCAACTCCCAATTCAATTTTCCCGATAATGTGATGACAATTCCTTCCGCGTCTTCTCTTTCCCCTCAGCAAATTCAGGTTGCCGCCGCCAAATATGCCTTGAACGAGCTCCCTTCCAACACCATGCACTACTTGTCAAACATTATGGGTTAATTAAACAACGCAACGCACTCAGGTTGAGACCAAACACCCAGAGAACCAAGCCACATAGAGGAATTTCTCCCCTTTGACAGCCAGAGAAAGGATCAATCAATAGAAGGAAGGGATAAAAAGGTCTAGCGTAGTTCTGATTCTTAAGTAAGCGCTAATTCCAGCCTATGAAGCAGAGCTTATTCCAAGGATTTAGACAATCATCGACATAACGACCATACTTCATCCTTCTCTTTTCACACACGGACAGGGAAAAAGTGTCTAACTCATGCAGAAGATGCAGAAAAGACAGAACACAGGTGGAGTGGGCATTGAAAGCAGCAGAGAGCGTGAGCTGAAAGAATCTACTACTCAGTCAACTAGGTCCACCACGAAAGAAAAACCTAGTCGCATGAAATACACTGTAAACGCACATGGCCATGACACGGAATAACGATTAAATAAGAAAAACAATAAACCAGTGCCAAACCACGCCAGGGCCAAGGCACATGCAAACATGCAAGACAAACACAGCAATGCCAAACACCAAGCCGTCGAGGAGAAAGGATCCTACAAGATTTCAAGCACCGATAGCCAAAGTCCAACAACTACCAAGCACTACCACTAAACTCCTCTAGGGTCGTGTCTCAATCTTGCTAGGCCCCTGCAGAAATATCCTTGAGAAAAATGGGATAAAGAACAAGTCAAACCCATGCAGGTGCAACAGTGGGGTAGCTGCTGAATTGCATTCTTGAATTTCTATTTTCGGGTGGCCTCGGCAATTAGGGTTTGTGCCCAATCCTCTGAAAAAAAAAGTATATGCAAGACAAGAACCCAAGCGCCTCAGCCACAGAGTTACCAAACTCAACATACAACCCAAGCACAAGCGTTGAACACCACTGCACAAATCATTCACCAAGCAAAAATGCAAGCCAACAACCAACTCTAGAAACCAAATGCCTGACAAACGAGGAGGAGAAGCCATGAGAAGAGGCCATGGAGGCCGACTGGGTAACCAGAGACCTCGTAAGAGGAAACAATGAGGAATAGAGGAATTAGGGTTACGACGAAAAAGGTTATGGTTAAGATAGGGGAGGGGCGCTGGAGGAAGCAAGGTGGGCACGTGGAATCCATGCATGCCCACACTTGTTTTTAAATTATTTTGATTTTCTTCTATTATTTATTTAAAAAAAAAAATCTTTTATAAATTGTGTGTGTTTGCTTAAATTTTTTAGTTTAAAGATAATTAACCTAAATTAAATTAATTTAAAGATAATTTAGGATTAATTTAATTAAATTAATTTAAAGTTAATTAAGTGGTTACCCTAAATTAGGTTAATTTAATTAAATTAATTAAAAGTTAATTAAGTGGTTACCCTAAATTAACCTAAATTATAATTTAGTGTAAAGTTAAACCACATCAAAAGTTAATTAAAATGTTAGAGGGTCCATGGGTTTTGAACCCACGACCACCCACCAAGCGAAGTGCCTTGATAAGAGCACTAACACCAACGCGCCCTCATGAGTCTTTACAAATAAACTCATATACTTAAATATATTAATGATAACAAAGTTGCGCTAAGGAGAGAAGCTACAGGGATTTCAATGGCAGCGAGTGCAGCATCTCGTTCATCGCCAATGACGCAGATAGGTCCACGACCATCTCAGGGAACAACTAGTAGGGGAAAGGGTTACGGGGGAAGGAACTCGTTTCAAAGACAGTCGCAGAATCATGTGCAGGTTCAATCCCGTTTACCTGTTGGGGACATGGAGGACGCCGTTACCAGTGTGACTTCCCAAAGTTACAATCAGGATTGTGCATAGAGAAGGAAAGGCCCCGATGGGAAGAGCAAGTGGCAGCCATCATATTTACACAATGGTTAATAATTTCCAGGCAGAACATCAATCCATGGTGGTGGAATCATCATGTGCACTAAATCATATCAATGATAACATTTTGTTTGATTCTGGTGCGACAAATAGTTTCATTTCACCATCTGCAATAGAAAAGAGTGGGTTGGTAGCCTATAAGCACGATGACTTTAAACAAGTCGAGATGGCTTCGGGGGAAAAATAAGTGGTAGGACCTAGTGTCGATAATTGTATAGTAGACCTGGGAGTGTGTACTACCAGGTTAAAGGTATACATCATTGCTCTTGGGGCATATGACCTAATCATTAGAATGGATTGGTTAGCAACTCATCTATGAAGGAAGACCAGTAGAGATCCAGGGTGTACAGAGAAAAGTGTCATTCCGCTTTATATCAACTATGAAGGTTAAGCGATGCTTGAGGCAAGGGTGTCGACTTTATGTAGTGGAAGCAATGAATGAAAGGAAGGGACCCTCATTGGATCAGTACCCAGTATTGTCAGAATTTCAGGATGTTTTTCCGAACGAGTTACCAGGGTTAACTCCTGAGAGGGAGCTTGATTTTACCATTGAGCTAAAACCTAGTGCAGAACTGATCTCCAAGACTCTGTATCGGATGACAGCACCACAACTTTGTGAATTGCAAATGCAGTTGAAAGAGTTACTGGACTTAGGGCTAATAAGGCCTAGTGTTTCACCTTGGGGCGCACCAGTAATTTTTGTAAAGAAGAAGGACAGATCCTTATGACTGTGTATAGACTACAAGGAATTGAACCGTGCTATAGTGAAAAATAGGTACCCGATGCCGCGAATAGATGACCTCTTCGATTAGATGAAAGGAGCAGAGGCATTCTCAAAGATCGATTTGCAATCAAGGTATCATCAGTTAAGGATTAAGGAAGGTGATATCCCAAAAACTGCCTTTCAAACTCGATTTGGACATTACGAGTTTGTTGTAGTCCCTTTCGGATTGACCAATGTGCCAACAATATTCATGAGCCTCATGAACGGCGTATTCCGGAACTACTTAGACCATTTTGTACAAGTCTTTTTAGATGACATCCTCATCTATTCCAAGAATGAAAGAGAACATGAGGAACACCTGCGAATAGTGTTGTCCTACCTTAGAGAGAAAAAATTGTATGGGAAGTTGTCGAAGTGTTCCTTCTTCCAAAAAGAGTTCCACTATTTAGGTCATATCATTTCCAATGAAGGAATCTCTGTGGACCCAAAAAAGGTAAAGGCCATTATGGAGTGGCCGGTGCAGAAAAATGCCCATGAGGTGAGAAGCTTCATTGGGCTAGCAGGTTATTACCGGAGATTTGTGGAAGGGTTCTCAAAAATAGCGAAACCCATCACCACCTTGCAACGCAAGGTGGTCAGGTATGAATGGAGAGAAGAATGTGATAGTGCATTCATTGA
>ML807468.1:182821-199711 GCA_009831015.1 Picea engelmannii | reverse complement strand
CAAGTACACATCCCCTCCTTCTTCCGTGGAAGTCTTTTCTTTCATAGAAGGAGATTCTTCATATCCCTTCTTTTTCTCAACTTTGGATCTACACTGCTTCTTGTAATTCCCTTCTTTTCCACATCTCCAACATACCTTTACAAACTTTCCAGGAGATTTAGATCTACCCTTAGACTTAGATCTCCCAAAGAAATTAGATCTATTTCTTTCATGGGAACTTCTTCTTGCAAATAATGTGTATGTTCTATGTCCTTCCATATTCTTTCGTCTCATCTCCTCTGACAACAAGGATAAGACCACTTTATTAAAATTCAAGGAAGTTGTATTACTACTTATGGCCACAACCAGACTATCCCACAAGTCTGGTAAAGAACATAGTGAACCGATACATTTATCTTCCTCTGAAATTTTAATCTCAACAGATATTAAGTGACTTACCATAGTATTGAAGGCATTCAAATGCTCTGCCACCGAGTCTCCATCTCTCATCCTCAGGTTATATAGCTTCTTTCTCAGGAATAGTTTATTTACTAGGTACTTAGACTGATACAACTTCCCCAACTTATCCCATAAATCCTTGGTTGTATCTTCCTCTGACACATTCAGTAATACTGAATCTGAGAGACACAGTTGGATTGTGATTTTTCCTTCTGATCCAACTTTTTCCAGTCATCTACTGAAGTTCCTGTAGGTGCAGTACCTAGATATACCACAATCCATTGATCTCTGTCTGCCAATAGATATTCCATATTGAGCTTCCACAGCTCAAAACTTTTCCCATTAAACTTCTCGATCTCCATCTTCGAATTGTCTTCCATTTCTTTTCACCTGAACAATCAATACCATAGATCTCCCACTGTAACAAGGCTTATCACAGTCCCGAGCCAAACCCTTGACCACAAAGGCGTCCCCCTGAAGCTAACAAAGCTATGATACCAAATGTAGATTTTAACCTTGTACAATATTCACTCCAAACAGATTTTCAGTAAAAGAACAGAAAAAATACAATGGCAAATACAAACATTACACAGAGATTTTTCCCCTGGAAACCTAAACCGGGAAAACCAGCATATTCTATATTCATTCATTGTGTTATATTGTTTACAATACAATATACATATAGGATCCAGCGGCATCCAAAACTCTAACCCAATGACCTCGATTAGTCAACAACCTTAATTCCTTAACCAGAAATAGAAAACCATCGGCAAAAACCATGTGCTGAAAAACCGCCCAAAAATGTGACACGTTTCTTGAGGAAAAAAAATTATCGGGGGTGCTGCCCCCGAACCCCGGCGGGGGGGGATTTCACACCCATGCACTCCCCCTCAAAACCCCCTGCGCGCCTGACGCAATGCAAACACTACTACTCATGCAAAGAATATAACACATACCCAACATTAAAGTCTTGTCTTATTTCACTTGAGTTATACTAGTCACCACTAGCTCATCTATTGTATATTTAACTAGACTTTTAGTGACTTATTCAACAGCTTTGATTATCATTTACCTCTTGATTTATATCATTTTATATTGTTTCTATATAGGACAACAAGTTTCACTTGCTTGTCCATTGGAATATCGGGCTTGTATCTTCGTCTTTTCTTGTGTCTCAGGTAAGTTTCACATTTTGGTGCAGGTACTCAAGACCTTTGGAAAATTCCCTCAACCACAAGACATCCTCCCAGGTCTCCCTTCATTCCCATATTTTACCTATAGGGGGTTATCTCTCCACTACTCCACTTTCCATTTCATTTCCCGCTAGGCTCACTGGGCCTCTCCCCTTGTCTAGGATTTATCCTTCACTAAAGTGAGGGGAGGGTTTATCTAAGGTGACAGTGGGTATACTCTCATGCAATTCTGTCCATATTGTGGATTGGGTTGGGTTTTTCCCAACCTACAATTTGTGCGATAACAGGGTCTATGTACTAGAGGTTGTTCATTTGCCTCATACATCTCCTCATCGTGTTGGGGAGGTTTGTCCCCAACATATGTGCTAATATCTACAAAACAATAGACAATAATAATCAAATAGTTGAAACAAAATGTTACAATAAATTACATGTGCATTAAATAAGAGAAAAAAATATGTAACTAGATTTATCAAAACATAACGATAATATTACCTTTGTCATATGTTGGCTCATCTGAGGTAAATGGGATGTTTGGAAATCCTCTCCAATCCATTCATGTGTATGGGTATTGTACAAGACTAGGGACAATATTGTCCTCTTCAACCAAAAAATCACATATATCTCTATCAATCGGAGTAGACGACCACTCCACCTGGCCCCTCTTGGGAAATAATTGCCCCCACATGAGCATACGCACATCAGTCATATGCCTTGGAGGGGAGCATGAAATTGTCAGTCGAGTGACATGAAACCTCTTAGAAAAATAATGTAAACAACCCTAACACAAATGGGAAGAATAACCTCACATCAAAAACAGGGTGGCAACAATCTCATGTGAAAAAAAACTAGCACAGAAAACTCTTCGACCACCTAATCGGTTAGGGCCTCTGAACTAAACTATTTACATAGTACATAAATGAGAAACTAATGCATCACCCATCAGAGGTAAAGTGTGCCAGTGTCATGAAAATAAGGGAAAATCAATTAACCTCCTCTGCACCAAATGAATCTATCCACAACTGATCACCAACAACCTAGAAGTCCGAAGTACGCACAATGTCTAGACCAGCATATCTGTACACATGTTCCAATTGGATCTCTCCTGTAATGTTGGACATTAGATCAAGGAACTAGGGTCAAACCTTCCCCCTCTTAGAAAACCCGATGATTAAATAAATATCCTCCTCTATGGGTTGATATCACGAATTGGAACCAACCTTGAATGCCTATTGACCATGATAGCAATGATGAATCAACTACCATAAAAATGAAGAGTTGCCCCTGACGAATGTATCACTCTCATAAAACTTGAGGAGGCCAACATCCCTCAAAAGGAAACGAGTATGCACTGCAATAGGGTGACGAATCCTCTCCCTCTCCCTCTCTCTAGCCTCTCACTCACATACAAAGTTGTATGTGTCGACATGTTGTTGTTGCTCCTACTCATGCACTCATCGTCATCATCTTTGATTCACATACAATTCTTTTTAGGCACATATATATAGACAAAAGAAAATGAAATTATAACACACACACATATATAAACATTTTCTATTTATAAAAAACTAAAATTAATTTATGTTTGAAAAATAAAATGTGGTAAAGTAATCGGTGTGCCTTTAGTAAACAATATGCATAGTTGACGATGTGATTTATTAGAAAACAAGCATTGTACACATTACTCTATTTTATTTTCTGCATTGGTGCTACATTTTTCATTAAACGCACTGATATGAACTATTAAGGTGCATCGGTAAGTTTGATCATCCATGTTCGCAATTTTGATGGTGCTCTATGTTGTATGGTGAATCGATGCTACATTAGTAACTAAATTCACTAGTGTGTGTTATTCCATACAATGCACCATGAAGGTGCATTGGTAAATTCAGTGCTCCATCTTGATTGGAACCCTGGTTTGTATTTTTAGTGGTACTATGTTAGTCACTAAATGCACGGGCATGATAATTTTTACGCATGTGATGTTATATGGTTCACTAGTGCGATTATTCCATATAACACATTGGTTTTGTGGTGCCTCATCTAGAAATGTGTGGTATTTAATAACAAATCAATCATGGGGCATTATGTTAGGTAAGGGGCACCTGTGTGTTCAAGTTGTTAAAACACGTTGGTAGGTTTATTATGCGAAAACAATATCTCTTCTTAGACAAAGGCACCAGAAATGTAGCTTTCTAGTGTGCGGTGCTCAGTGTTTTGCGGTGTGTTTGGTAATATTTTGTGTATTTCCTATGGCATTTCATGTAAATTCACAAGACACAACGTGGAAAGTGCTTCCTTTGAAATCACAATGCGCATTGTGTATGGGGAGAGTTGAACGCATGAAGCGCACCCCGCATAATTTTTTTTAAATTGAAAAAGATGCCAATTTTAAATTTTAATCCAATGGAAATTAAAATAAGGAGGTAACAAAAAAAATACCTAGTCTCTTCTCACCCGAGGAGGCATGGTTGGCTCATAGAGGAAAAATGAAATTCTTAACTTTCTTCCAAAATTGGAAAATGTATGGAATCTACAGTGGCACTAAAGAAGCAACATTATAGAGCATTGCAAACAGGGCAGTCGTAGAAGGAGGGTGAGCATCAGTGCTTGTGTGATAGGTTGGAAGCACGAAAGGAAACATAATAATGAAAATCAGTTTGGTAATTTTTTTTAATTTTACCCTCCCAAGGTGCGCCTGATAATAAAGACACATCGGTGCGTTCAGTGACACACGAGAGCATTCAATAACACATCAGTATGTTTTTTGTTTATTTTACCCTATCATGGTGCACCATATAGTTGAACTCACCAATGTGTTTGATCCCCCATAACACATCGCTTGGATTTTTGGGTAAATATAAAAAACTCCACTATTCTATATATATTATTATATATATCGAAGTTTTGGGTATATATATATTATTGTTTTCCAGTGCACCGGTATTTTAGATGCCCCGGCGCACGCCTGTTATCTGAGAGCACCGTTGTGCATTTTTTTTAAATAAAAAAATGATATTTTAGCATTTTATATTAATAACGATTATCGATGCACTTTATTTTGTCATCACAGGTGCATTATGTTTTGGAGCACACTAGTGCATTTGGACTATGGAGGCGCACCTCTGCACAAACATTCGGTTTCTCGCCTCCACTAAAAACCTCCATTGTAAACAAATAAGAGATTACTTTTTTAGGGAGGTTTTATAAAAACCTCCTCTACAAGGTGTTCTCCTTGTAGTTTGCATACTCATTCTCTTCCTAGGGAAACTTCCTACCAATGCCCAGTCTCCCATCTCCATTAAGTCGTTAAGGTTTATTTATTTTAATATTTCATTTCATTTTTTTCTATTTATGTTTTGGTTTTCTCCCTTTCCAATTTGTGTATTATTATCCCTCAAGATGTTTCAGTATGTCAATTGGAACGATGTCGAGGCACCCCAGAAGCTAAGACTCGGGATGAGTCTTAAGGCTATATTTGAAGTAAGGTAACTTTGCAATTATTTGGAAAGATTTTCCCTCTCTCTTCCTCAAAACTATAGGACCTCAAAAAAACTCAACTCAAATAACAAATGCTCTCAACTCTCAGAGGCATGTGTCTACAAGTGCTTCAAACAATCAAGCTTTAAGGGATAATGAAAAGGTAAAACAGAAGAAAAACAAGATAAGCATGCGGGGCACTATTGAGAATGAATCTTGTAGCCTATGAAGAAAGAATAATGTGTTGAGAAATTAAGAATTCAACAGCTCTAACAAGTGCATATAGATCAATAAAACATGCTTCATACAGTTAACATATTCATACATTCAAATACATGGAGGTACCCTCTGCATTTCATTTAAATTCACAAAGAAATGACAAGAAATGGTCATTCATCCAGAGGAAATTACTTACGTGTCATGACTAGACATCATACAGTAACATTGAATATGGTGCTTAGTCTTTTGTTTGAGATTTTATAGATCAAATCTACTACAAGAAAAGAAAAATGGGAGGAGATGCTTTACAAGAACACATATAATATAAGGAAAGGAATTACAGACTGGAACATGACATAGGGGATGAATATTTGGTTGTTTGTTGCATTTACCATCTATCTGTGCTCAAGGTTTCTGATAAAAGAGCTATGGTTATAAGAAACTCTTAAATTCCCCAAAGTGTTGACCCTAAAAATGAGTTCATTCATTGTCTTTTATTCTTCTCATTGATGCCTAAAACTGCTTCTTGAATATTCTTAGTGCTTCTTGATTCTTAAGTGGTTTTCCCCTTGGTAGAAAATAGTTACTTTTGCCTGAAGGAATTTATGTTATGTTGAGTATCGTTTACAATTGGCTTGCCCATCCCTTTTAATTTAACCTACGATAGCTCTTTTCGAGCTTCTTTATCTCATAAAATTGTTGTTTTTCCTTCCATTAACTATCGTGTTTGATGATTATCCAAAATTCCTATGTGGAAGTGATAGAACTCAGTAGTCGTTGGATTGTTTTCAACAAGCAATCTTGACTATTGGTCTGGGACCGATCGGAGTTAATCCCACATTCATCATGAGATTCATTTGGAACTGTTTCATAAGGCAAAGGTGTCCCCACTGAATTTGAATGTGGATGGGTAAGCCATGGAACCATGCATGCAATGTAACCTTTTAGACATGGGGACTATCTCTATCGGATCAGCCTTAACAATGAGTGAAAATTGCCAACAGATGATGGCCTTGGTGCCTGGTGGCCCAGTATATCAGATATCATGCATTGGTGAAGAGACATTGCTTGGAGGTTTAACCTCTCGATGGCCTGATAGCACGATGAACCAGTATAGGACCTTTCACGGTTTAATATGGACCATTGAACACAATGCTTGATCAAATATTCATCGTTAAACAACTTTGATCAAAACCCAAAACACTTTAAGTTAATATGAGGTCACAGCTGATGTCAACCTAGTCCCATGGACACGTGGCTACTCGATATTGGTCTATGATGGTGTTGACATGGAAAGGGAGTAGGCCACGTGTCAATCAACTAGGAGTGTTTTTCTATATTTTTGGTGAGTTTCGTACATCCACGTGGCAGTCATTAGTTGGATCTGATAGTGCTTCATTGATGTGATGACATGGCACTGGATCGAGGTCAATATGGAGAAGAAGAACCATTGGATTTTATATCTCGATGCCCTAGTATCTCAATGTCCCAGTGATCCTGGTGTTGCAGTGAATCGACACACTAGTGATCGGGAACTTATGTTGGGCATGTTAGCATTTGAAGAAAATCTTGGGGGCCTGGTAGGTCGATATGCTTCGAGACCCGAGATCGAATCTGGACCGTCGATCTCACCCCGAAAAACAAGGAGAGTCATTGATCTGGTGCAGTCAAAGCCACAATTTTCTAAGGCCTCGACAATGTCATGTTGATGTCATCCTAGATGCATGGCAGCTTTCTATTGTCCCACGATGGCGTTGATGTGGTAGGTAGGGATGACATGTGTCACCCGCTTTTGATGTGTTATGTTGTGTATCCGATGGGCCCCACATGTCCATGTGGTTGTTTCTGACTGGTCTGACAGCTGCATTGTTGGCATGCTGATGTGGCCCAAGATATTGGGTATCAGAGTTATGACATCACTGCAGACTTAAAAAATCCTGAGGGCCCGATGGTTTGATGGCCTGGTGAGCTCGGTGGATCAGTGATTGGGTGATCAGGGGACTGTGTTGTATTGGAAATTCAACTACCCAATAGCCTAGTATATTAAACCTCGTGTAACTTTCCAATGTGAAATGATCTGGATCATCGATCTAACACCTGATCATATGTGGAATGTAGCTTCCCAATGGGTTTTGGCCCCGCATATTGTTAACACTTGGTTCCTAGATCCTGGTGTTATGGTAGGCCCTACAACTAATACAATTTAGGCTTTTTAGGGGTGCGATAAGCCATGTTTGACCTCCTACAAGTGCATGAGTGCTTAAATCTTTCCTTAAGTGCCCAGGCATGAATTTTCTTCCACGTTTTTAGTAGGCCTTGAAATAACTTGGCTCTTTGACTATTCAGAGGCTCTAGAATCATGCCCTATATTTCTAGCTCATCCAATCTCTACCTTATAACTTCACCAAACCTTCATATATGTTCTAGGAACAAATATGGTACTAACATCGGCTCTAGCGGGGACAACATACCCCTATGGTCTATTGATAACTATAGACCAAGTGCCTTCTTCTGTCGGGTTATGGAGTCTGCCTCAAAATGATATATCTCCTTCACACCTGAAACTGATCTGGTATATGAAACAAAAACACTCAATAGCGTACAATGTTAGCATCCTACCTCCTTTCTCAAGTAACAAATGGTGAATGAAGTAAAATTAAAATAAACTCTACAAGATGAAAATAAATTCTTAACTACAATATTATTTATGTACATAACCCTCCTACTCTGACCAGTCTATCTACTTTGATCAAGTGAAATGATACTTCCAATGATACCAAGAAAGTTTTGTACTGCTTGGGTGAACTCCTTGTATGTACTTTTGCAAAATAAGGACAAGCAAAAGTGGAAGTTGTAACATCATATGATTGTGAAGTTCATACTTATGATCTAAAAATATCATCCTCATATAACCTAAGTCATATGAGACATTGGATATTGTGGACTCCAACCAAAACGCAATTGGATCATGAAGAATATGAGGGATGATAGGCTTCTCAAAAAAAATTGAGGTTTCTTCTTCGTGATTGATTTCACTGAACTGCTCTTGAATACTCTTCGATTTCTATGTTTTTTATTCTAATGAAGTATTAAAGGGGGAAGTACAAAAACTTCATCACATTGAAAATTTTTCATTGTTCACTATTGTCAAGCTCTATATCTTTAAGAACAAATGAAAATAATTCTTCTCTCTAAAATTCTTCATCGGAGCTCTCATAGTTATCATACACTGGTGTGCTAATAACACTTACTGAAGATGCCACTGTACATATTTGTTCCACAATACCAAGCTCTGATTTTGTGTCATAACGGTCATATATGAACTTATTGTTGTTTGAATTTTTTGTGAATGATGACACAGAACTCTACACATCTTCTTCAACTTTATATTCATCAAAAATAGGATCTGTGTTGTAGAATCTAGTATGAGCGGATTCCTCATGAACTAACCATTGAGTAGCAGATGGCTCAAAAAAACAAGGGGCAACATGTCATCAATAATGTTACCTTCAAATATATTTACAAAATTTTTAGCAACACAAACTTGATTTTGATCAATAGGTGTGAAAGAAAGCATTGTCTCTTGTTGAAAATCCTAATGAATATATCCATAACTGACATCCTTTTCAAACTCAATTTCAGAAAATTATTTCTCATCTTCACTACTATAGGAACAATATTTTTTATGTTCTATAATTGACTCAAGTTCTTCATTATGGCAGTGTTCAACAAGAAACTCATAATATGTAAATTCATAAATATTCCCATGATCTTCTTGAAAATGTAAACATTCATCAACACATACCAGATTTCTTGAAACAATAACAGGTATTTGCAACTCATGACCATCCTCAAAAGAAGAAATATCTCTCTGAATAGGATATTGATTAGTATCTATCAAGACATAAAGAAGCATTGTATCCTCATGTAGATTCTTCGAAGATTCTGTGTAATCACCCTCCAGTGATACCTCTTCATTTGAATTTGCAAGGTTATCTTCTTCATTCTCACTAGTAGAGTAAGCTTCCCTTTCAAAACATTGTTCAGAATCATCATTAGTAAATTTCTTTTCCTCTTCATTTCTACAGGGAAAATCTTTTATATCCACTAGAACTGATTTAAATCTTTCATTGTAGTAGTTTTCAAAAGGAAATGTTGTGGGATATATACTTTTGCAATGAGAATGAAACATTATATGAAAATCCTTTAGTGAAGCTATACAAGCAACAGGTAAAGATCTGTACCATTTTCAAGTCTCTCAAGATAAATAGATTATGAACATTTTTCATGAGGATATCTTAATGAAAAATACTCAGTTGATGCATACAAAAGTGGAATTCTCTCAAATGTTGAGTTGGATTATCATCATCATATTATTTGAATCTAGGAAGACAATCTTCCCATACTCTTGTATCGGGCATTGGATTGGGAAATCCGGGCATATTTGAAAATTCAAATGGAGAAAACCTTACAGCTACCATAGCACTAATTGATCTTTCCATTAAAACACAGTGGAGTCTCCAGTGGGATCGCAGTGAATAAGGGATTAATAGGATTTTCAAGAAAAGTCGAAAGGAAGAGCCTACTTCTTGATAGGATTCTAAAGGAGAAATATGGAGATCTATCAACAATTCTAGAGGAAATTTTGAAGCAGAAAGCAAATCTTCATGTATATCAATTAAATCTATAGATTCAACACTTTGATGAATAACAGAAGGAGATAATTATGGGTTAGGTTTGCTTGAGAAAAAGGAGATTTGATGCTCTCTAATATTCCTCCAAGTCACAATTTTTTTTGGATATGAATGTATTGGAACCCGAGGATCAGGGCTGCTTATGATGTATCTTCTGGCAAAGGTCGAGTTTTCCTTATGTGGAGTCACCATGTGAAATATTAACATCCAAGTGCCTGAGGCATGTTCACCATAAAGACTTTGAACATACAATGTTGTATCCCCAGGGAAGATATCTTCATTTATGTCCATGGAAACGATGCCATTTTGACTGTTATCCCTCGAGATGTTCCAGGCTATCAATTGGAACGATGTCGAGGCACCCCATGAGCTAAGACTCGGGATGAGTCTTAAAGCTATATTTGCAGTAAGGTAACTTTGTAATTATTTGGGAAGATTTTCCCTCTCTCTTCCTCAAGACTATAAGACCTCAAACAAACTCAACTCAGATAACAAATGTTCTCAACTCTCAGATTCATGTGTCTATGGGTGATTCATACAATCAATATTTAAGGGAGAATGAAAAGGTGAATCAGAATAAAAACAAGATAAGTGTACAAAGCACTGTTGAGAATGAATCATGTAGCCTATGGAGAAAGAACAATGTTCTGAGCAATTAAGAATTCAACAGTTATAAAAAGTGCATATATATCAATAAAAAAATCTTCATATAGGTAACATCTTCATATATTCAAATACAAGGAAGTACCCTCTGCATATCATTTAAATGCACAAAGAAATGACAAGAAATGGTCATTCATTCATAGGATATCACTTTTGTGTCATGAGTAGACATCATACAGTAACACTGAATATGGTGTATAGTTTGTTGTATGAGATTTTATAAATCAGATCTACTACAAGAAAAGAAAAATGGGAGGATATGCTTTACAAGAACACATATACTATAAGGAAAGGAATTACAAACTGAAACATAACGTAGGGGATGAACCTTTGGTTCCCTGTTGCATTTACCATAAGTTTGTCCTCAAGGTTTCTTATCAAAAATCTATGGTTATAAGAAACTCTTAAATTCTCCAAAGTGTCGACCCTAACAATGAGTTCCTTAATTGTATTTTATTATTCTCATGGATTCCTAAAACTGCTTCTTGAAACCATTTCCGGCTTCTTGAATATTCTTATTGCTTCTTGATTATTGAGTGGTTTTACCCCTATCAGAAAATAATTACTTTCACCTGCAGAAATTTTTGTTATGTTAAGTACCCTTTACAATTAGCTTTGTCGTCCCTTTCAGTTTAACCTAGGCCTGCTCTTGTCAAGATTCTTTATCTCAGAAAATTGTTGTCGTTTATTCCATTAACTCTCATGTTTGCTAATTATCTGAAATTCCTCTGTGGAAGTGATAAAACTCAATAACCATTGGATTTTTTTCGACAAGTAATCTTGAATGTTGTTATGGGCTCAATCGGAGTTAATCCCACATTCATCGTGAGATTCATTTGGAACATTTTCATAAGTTAAAGTTGTCCCCACTGAATTTGAATGTGAACGGGTGAGCCATGGAACCATGTGTGCAGCGTAACCTTTTAGACGTGGGTCCCATATCTACTAGATAGGCCTTAACAATGAGCGCAAATGACCGACGAATGATGGCCCCAATGCCCAATGGCCCAGTATATTGGATATCAGGGATTGGTGAAGAGACATTGCTTGGAGGTTTAACCTATCGGTGGCTCAATAGCTCGATGAACTGGTATGGGACCTTTCAAGGTTTAATCTGGATCATCGAACCTGGTTCCTGATCAGATATGTGTCGTTAATCAGATTTGATCAAAACCCAAAACTCATTAAGTTAATACGAGGTCATTGCTGACATCATCCTGGTCCCATGGACACGTGGTGGCTCGATATTGGTGCCGACAAAATAAATAAATGATTTAAAAACAAAATTTTCTCATTGGCCACATATGCAAGCCACAAGTGTGTACAAGCACCATGACCTTGAATGCAAATCTTAGGGGCATATCATTATGTCGTAAGGCATTCCCTCTTATAGAAGCATATGTCTTCGGATGGGATATTTGTTGCACCTTGTTTGCTGATTTTGTTAGACAACCATTAGAGGCTTGTACATTATCTATTCATGTTAACCTCATGTTGAAATCTGATTCCCCTAATCCCACCATTGTATTCATATCCTTTTGGAATGGAAGTGACAATGGCTTTAGTTTTTTCCTCCACTTTCCCCAAACTATTCTCCTAACCACTTTCATTAGAAGTTGTTTTGGAATTCCTGTCTTGCTCATAAGAGCCACTTGTAGTGATTTGTAGCTATCGGAATCTAAAAACACTATTGTAAAACCTATATTCTCTTGTACTCCGCTACAGTAGAGAATCTTTAGAGACAAAGTTTGACAAAAAACTACTTGAAATTTCACTCAACATTGATATTTTGACTCGACAATGGGAAACTCTTAGTTTGGGGTGAATTGCTCCCAATTTTAAAATGGGTGAAATCACAAAATGTCGATAGCAGGAAATTGTTAGGTCTCCAAGCAGTATTGTGGTCGCCTTGACTTAGAAGATTCAATCTTCACTATTCATGTCATGGATTACACCGTGCTAAATAATTTAAGTGCATTGATCATTTCTTAATCCCTTACTCAAGCATACATCATTAGGGATTTTTCCATCACTAATTCTCCAGGTCTACTTAACATCACCTTTATTCCAAAAAAGGGAAACAACTCTTATGCATTTATGAATGGTATTGATATTTTATTAATGCCTAACCTATTCAAAAAAACAATAACTCTTGTTGGAATGAGTGTACAATACAATATTGACTTGAGCAACACATTGCAAACCATGGTTAGATTCAATGTAGGAGAACAATCTCTTTAAGTAGTTTGAGATTCAGATCTCAACAGAACATGGTATGATGATTTACCCATGATTCACCCCATATTTTTGGAGTTGCTTATGTGATAACTATTGATATTGATGCCCAAAGAAGGATGTTGCACTTTGGCAATGGACCAAAATATATTTCAACGTCGAAAGTATCCATTACTATACATTCCATGGGTCCATAGTATTGCATTAACGTGAAATACAATTTGACTTGTATAGTATTAGTGGATTTTGGTTTTATTTACTTAGTTTTCCTCCACTTTTGTGAAATTATTTACACACAACCAAAAGAAAGAGTTTTTTATATTTTCGTAAACAACCAGACTACTGAAACACATTTTGATATGATAGCATTGACCTAATCATGAAACACTCCAATCTTCAGGGGTTATGTTGTTTATGTTCAACCTCATTCCAGTGGCACAAACTTATGGGTTGCTCTCCATCCTAATCCATCTACTAAGTCATAGTTTTATGATGTAATCCTAAATGGGTTGGATGAGTTTGAATGGATGATACCTCAAAAAATCTTGTAGGACCTATTATCACAGGATTTGTGGTTGTGAAAATCCCAACACAAGATCACCAAATCTTGTGTAACTACAGGATATCATATCACTATAACATTAGTAAGAAATCCCCACATTTTGGTGATGGAGGATATCCACCATAGGGGAGGCTTCCCAGTGATCTCAAGGGATCAAAGAAGCAAGTTTGTTAGCCAAGCCTACCACCCCCTCTCTTTATCACCTAAGTCCAGGTATAGGTCAAGGAGAACTAGGAGGTAAAAGATTTCTTGGGTACTTTCCTAGAACAAGAACACTTATAGCATATATATGATGATTTACAAGTACAAGTATGCAAGTAATACCTCTTTAAGACACTAGACAACAAAGATGACTATGGTTGTTATGAAATTATAGCAAATTACAATAGTATAACAGAAATAGATAAATTATAATATCATCAAAAAATACACTTCAGAATTGCAACAATTTACCATGAAAACTTAGCATTAACTCAATAGAACAATATCCCACTATTAGATGCAATTTCTAGGTATGTTAGGCTACTACTAGAGCAATGTATGCAGAAAATTAGTGTATGTAAGGATGATTGTAGCAAACCTTTGCAACAGTAGCAAGATTATTAGTAAATTAGCTTAAGTTACTCTTAGAAAAGTTAGTAGGAAGTTTGAGAGAATGAAAATTGAGAGTTTGTTGATCACTTTCACCATAAGAGAGCTTGCATATTAGTTCCTTTGAGGGCTATGGAATCTTTACAACAGAAAATTCAACTAACTTGGAACTTGATCTAAATGTAACCAAGAGGTATAATTCAATCTCTAAGGTGCTAGCACATTAGGGCCTAGATATTTAACTTTGAGGAGAGGGACATTCTAGGTTGCAAGAACTTTTGGGCCCTAGAAACCTTTTCTCCCTTCTTGTAGCTTTGCCTAGGTCAAGAATCAAGAGTCGAGGGATAAAATCCTAAAGTGATAACACTTTAGGTTCTAACCCTAGGTGGTATTTCTTCACAAATTATGGATAATATTAACCTTGTTAGAGGAGGAAGCACTTATGCTCCTCTCTTAGGGTATTTCCAAGCAAGGTCTTAAATATGAACAAGTAAAATTCACCATACAACATTTAATGAGACAAAATTGCATAAATTTACTTACTTCACCAAGATATGACAAGATCAAACCCTAATTGTAGCAATACCATCCAAAAATCAGCAAAGAAGTATCCAAACTTGACCTCCAATAGATTGCGCATAAGAGAGAGAAACCAATTGCTCAAAAATAGTGAAACTTTCAGAAGTAGTCCTCTAACAAAGGAGAGGAGATGTGATGTTAAAATGAAATGTCGGGGACCTTTATTTATATGGAGCTACCTTGACCTATTTTTCCACTTTAAATTGTCAACAACCAAATATAAGGGGGTCAACCCCTTCAATTTGTCTTCACATTATGAAAAAAATAAAATTGTACATGAAATAAAACCCTAGAAGGGTGACATCATGCCCTAAGAGGGTGAAGTAAGCTCTCCAAGTGCAATGTAAAGAATGGGGAAGGAGACATTGGGCCTACAAAGGCCATGTTTCATGCCAAAGTGCCCTGCCATGGTCTCCTCCTATCAAGCCACCTCTGGAACCATCTCATCCATCAAACCCCAGCCCTCCATGGTGACGTAAAGGGCTAGGAGATGACATCCTAGGCCTCCAAAGGCCAACATCCAAGTGGATAAGGGTGTGACCTCATCCTCTAGTGATTCCAAGGTGCCTCCAAAGGAAATTTCCTATGTCCTCTATGTGCAACATTCATCATCCATGGTCTTCTTCATGTGAGGTCCAGCGTCCATCCTATGGGTAGGGTCCTACAAAGACAAACAAGTACACCCTCCAAGGGTCCACAATTCACAAGTATCATTCCAAGTAAGCCACATTTAATACAAGAACCACCCAAACATGTGCATCAAACCCCCCTTTTCAAACTAAACAAATGCTCAAAGACCTTATAAGTTTTTCCTAATTTAGGTATGGGAGAGGTTTCATGGTGCCCTATTGGGTAAACCAATCCCCAAGTCAAGGAATGTTTCCCAGGTAGACCCTATATAGATCATGTGATGCGTATGAGATGGGTTGGGGAAGATTTATTGGTCTAGAGTTCTTGAAATATCAAGGGTTCGTATTGTCTCATTTATGGGCGCCTTTGTGGAGTGTGTGTTGCGTCCCTTGTTTGCAATGCAATATTTTTCCAAGCCTTTGCCTTTAATTTATTATGGTCCAAACATTGAGTGTTATGTGAAATGGAAAGTAAAGGATACAGCAAATACATTCCCCCAATAAGTGAGACACTTATTAATTATATGTTTTAGAAGGTCCTTGATTTTTATGGAGTAGTGTTTCATTGCTCTCGGGACTTTAGGGTGATAATATGGAAGGATAATGATTGGCTTTTAAAATTTTCTAGCTACAACACCTCTGGGCCTTTAGCCCCTTCTTCCCATGAAATGAGGTACAAGCCCTTCTTGGGGTCAATGAACCCAAAATACCAAAAGACGAGGAAACAGAAGAGGAAGAAGTGTGGAAAGTGGTAAGCATGAGTGGGGACGATACAATGACCCTTCAAGGAACCACCTAGAAGAAACCTTTTTCAGAGGGTGACCTACTTACTAGGGAAACATGCCACCCACCAAGGTGAAACTAGGAAAAAGGTATAATTTCCAAGCAAATGTTCCATAATCAAGAAAGGATTATTTACAACATGTTAAAATGCTTCAAATATTAAAGTGACACTTACCACAAGATTGGACTTGTTACCTCATGAAGCAAGACATGTTTTCCTCTAAGAGATAAGTTGGTGTAGAGGATGATGCTCTGTGGTAAAGTAGAGGGGATATGTCGGTTGTGTTGGGCAACAGACTCTCGGCACTCCATGTCTGTTACCTGTGGGCCTCAAGACATCATCTCCTCATTTACCCCTAGCCTGGGGATGACATATGGCTCCAACATGGGGACTTGTGCTCATTGTAGAGCACATGAGAACCTCAAAATATCTTGATATGACCTATGCCTACACAAATCAAGCAAATTATTGTGATTAAATGGGTGGTGTAACTCACCCCATGTTCATATGACAAAATAATTATAAAAATCTAAAGGAAAATTTGAAAAGAAAATTTCCTGATATTTTATTCTAACATACCATATGAAATTAACATAACAAGATGCAAGGATGCAAGAAAGACAATATGTAAATCATAAATATGCATGAAAATCTAAGAAAATTTGAACTATACTAGCATGATATGCAAGATGCAACATACATACAAATGAGATGTGGAATGCAGATGCCTAACCTAACTACTCTAATCTATGTTAGTAGATCATGCTAGTTATAATCATATAACCAGTAAAACCATCCTAGCATTGTATTAGAATATCTACCC
>ML807468.1:162723-182721 GCA_009831015.1 Picea engelmannii | reverse complement strand
CATTACATTGCTTGAACCTCTTTATATAGTGCTACCATCACCTAAGAACATTCTAGAGGAGGAATCTTCTAGAAGTAGAACCTTCTAAGAAGTCCTCTTACATTTATTATATATAACTACCCATTTATTATATCTAACTACCACAGTGGACCTTATTTAATAATATAGTGGACCTAGTCCACCTTACATTGAATGGCCTCCACTACTATCACTATGGGCCCTCTGGGCCACCACTACCACCTCTCTAGCTACCTAAAATTCCATCCCCCTTATGAAAGTGTTGTCATCAATGCTTGATGTGCAACCATATACCAGGGTCCCATGGATAATTGTGAACCATAATGTTGAAGAAGACTCGAGAACCAAGGTCCCATGTAGAAAGGAAAGCCACCATGCTAAAGTAGTCCAACTATCATTGTAAGCTCGGGTCCCATGTACAAGTGCTCATGTGAACTCCCTGTGGAAGATTTTGGAACCCAATAACCAACTCAAAATTATGCTCTAAAGACTGACACCTATCATGTGGATCCAAATAAGAAGATCCATCCACATAGTGGAAAAGGGTCATAGCAGAATCTGGAAGGCATAATACCACTGTAGAATATGTAGGATGGACATTGCTAATAATCATTGGCTCTCGATTTTTCATATTGATGCTCTCTACAGAAGGTGGATTAGAGTCATCAAATAAAATATGAAAGTGGTTGTCATCCCAGAAATGACAACTATCCATATACCAATCATCACAATCGGCCTCAAAATCATACCAAGCATATATTTCTTGATTATATTCATCCATGATGTCTGCCATAATAAATCTCTCTTGCATGTTATCCAATGAATCTTGAATACTACGAAAACTATCATTGAGGCCATCTGCAAGGTCATGCAATCTAGCATCCAATGTGTCATACAATTGGGATTTGAATGCTTCAGTAATTTGTAGAATTGATTTGAGGTTTTGAGAGGAAATACCCATCTGAAAACCCTATGAAATCTTCGGTCCCACATACGTCATGAAAAAAACCAAAAAATAGAACAATAATTTACGGCAGAAAATCGCGGTTTTTTCTGGAAAAACCCTAAAAAATTGCTAAATTTAAAATGTTCAAAACTTCACTTCCCAGACTTCGTTTCGGCTAATTTTTTTTTTGAAATTGGGTGAACTTGTGAGAGTAACTCAGATCTGTAATTTGTTTGGGCAAATTTGGCCTCCAGGTGCTACAAAAATAAATAAATAAAAAATCGCACCGCCGTCCGTGGAAAAAAAAAACCTTGAAAAATTGCAGATTTTAAAACTTCAATATCTTGACTTCCCGGACTCCATTTCAGACGTTTTTTCTTTTTCAAATTGGGTGTTTTTCTGAGAGGAACTCATATCTACAACATTTTTCTGCAAATTTTTCACATAAATATACCAAAATTTTCTGGAATGTCATGGTCGTCTTTTTTCTTCTCTGAAAAAAAAATATCTGCAAAAATATAAAATATTTGCCCACAATGTCTACCAAGGAAAGTGCTCTGATACCACTTGTTAAGAACCAAAGAACTGAATACAAAATCACCACAATAGATATAGAAGAACAATATGCAAAATCTCTTTTATTACTATCAAACCCTTGAGGTAGGGCAACACCATACAATGGATCCTATTATGGAAGAGATCCTCTCCTGTTCACTTGCCTCTTCGAGGGGGCATCCTCCTATTGAGCTACATCTCACAATACAATAATTCTCTTCATATCTCATTACATTGCTTGAACCTCTTTATATAGTGCTACCATCACCTAAGAACGTTCTAGAGGAGGAATCTTCTAGAAGTAGAACCTTCTAAGAAGTCCTCATACATTTATTATATCTAACTACCCATTTATTATATCTAACTACCATAGTGGACCTTATTTAATAAAATAGTGGACCTAGTCCACCTTACATTGAATGGCCTCCACTATTATCACTATGGGCCCTCTGGGCCCCCACTACTACCTCTCTAGCTACCTAACAATCACAAACCAACATTAGGATAAGTCGAGCACAAAGATATCGTGAGTTAGAATAGTCATTATAACATATCCAACCATAAAATCTAGCTCATGGAGGTGGGATGGAGGGAGAAAATCATGTAATGAGGTATCATCACAACCCTACCCCATCTGTCCTAGGACAAGGCCAAGAAAATCAGACGAAGTTAGATCCTCATCCTCATATACAAAGTTATCAACGGAATTTATAGAAGAAGGGATGAGAAGGAACCTACGAAAGGTTCTATGGTTGTCTATGGGAGAAAAGGGAAAAAAGTAAGGGATGAAACTAGGCCCTAAGAAAAAATGTTGCTTCCAACTCGAGGCTTGTCTATCATGTGTGTGAAAATGAAAACCTCCACAACAAACCATAGGTTGAAAACAACTATGTCCCACCGGTAAGTGACTATCATGACAAGAACTACCAACCATATCTATTGTGGAAGAGCAAGGTGAAAAAGGATAAGGATGGAAAGTCTTGTCACAAAAAAAATTCTTAGGGAAAATCATGTCCTTGCCCTCATTAAAATTGGAGCACATCGATGGTTGAAAATTTTCTTCATAGAGTAAATCCAAGTGCTCAAAATAATATGTATCAAAACCCCCAGGGTACGACCAAAATTCATCATGAAAATGTTGCAGTAAGTCATCCTTGGGTGGTTGGAAAAAATCCGTGATCATGTAATTTCATGTTGCCAAACATCTGAATCATTAGCAATCACACATGGTTGTAAAGGAAAGGATTGAAAATGACCTTCAATGTCATAAATGGGATCTTCATCAAGACAAAACACATCCCATTTACATCTCCCAACATGTATAAAATCATCAATATTTTCAATCACATCATCACTTTCATTATAACATGAAGGGTCTAGTGCATCCAAGGGTTCCTCCAACACATCTTCACTTTTTGAGTCATATAATAAAGCATCATTAAAGTCTTGTAAAGGATTGTAAGTTGTCGTGCTCTCTACTTTATGTGCAGGAGGCATGGAGGATTGAATGACTTCATCAAAAGGAGGAGCAAACACCAACACTTCGTCTTCATGAGGAATTCCTTCACAAATCTCTTCCTCGGGTTCTTGGTTTTAAGCATGGTGAACCTTCTTGAGATCTTCTACAATCTCAGTGGTGAACCCCACATCCTCAAGGACTATTGTAATATCTCAAAGGACATCTTCATATGTCTAATAATTTGGGCACCAATACTCAATAAATCTATTGATGAGATCTATGAGTGAAGTTATTCCCTTTGGCTTGCAGCAATCCTTGATCCAATTTCTCACTTCCAAGGCCAATAAATTTATAAATAATTTTATTTGTATGTCCTCATGTTATGGTTATATTTCCCATATGTACTCAAGGAACTCTACAATATGAATAACGACATAACCCCTGAACATTCGATCTTCCGACCAAATATCAAACTCATTTGGGTATCCAAGAATGTTCTCAAAATCAATAGAAGGATATCCTTCATGGTCATTCTAGGGTGTCATGTTGTCATCACTCGATACAAAGTTGAAAGTAGGATGACACTTATGAATATATCAGAGGAGTCATCAAAGGAAGGTGAGGGAACTACCCTCAGAGGAGTTGCCAGGTAAACTTAGGAAATAAGGGCTTCGGGAGAAATTTTACCAAAAGATATGTCATCGAGGAGAATGACTCAACCCTCCCCGACAACGGAACTAAAATGTTATCCTAGGATTTGTAGTTGTGCAAATCCCAACACAAGATCACCAAATCTTGCGTAACTATAGGATATCCTATCAATGTCACCTTAGTAAGAAATCCCCATGTTTTGGTGATGGAGGAGATCCATCATAGGGGAGGCTTCCCTTGTGATCTCAAGGGATCAAAGTATCAAGTTTGTTATCCAAGCCTATCATTGCCTCTTTTGATCACCTAAGTCAAGCTCTAGGTCAAGGAGAGCTAAGAGGTAAAACATGTCTTGAGTACCTACCCGGGACAAGAACACTTATAGCATATATATGATGATTTCCAAGCACAAGTATGCAAGTAATACCTCTTTAAGACTAGACAACAAAGATCATTATGGTTGTTATGAAATTGTAGAAAATTACAGTAGTATAACAGAAATAGAAAAATTATAACAATAACAAAACATACACTTCGTAATTGCAACAATTTACCATGAAACTTAGCATTAACTCAATAGAACAATGTCCAATTGTTAGATTCAATTTCTGGGTATGTTAGGCTACTATTAGAGCAATGTATGCAACAAATTAGTGTATGTTAGGATGGTTGTAGAAAAACTTTGCAACAACAAAGGCTTATTAGTAAATTAGCTTAATTTAGTGTTATTAAAGTTAGTAGGAAGTTTGAGAGAATGAAAATTGAGAGTTTGTTGATCACTTTCACCATAAGAGAGCTTGAATATTAGTGCCTTTGAGGGCTATGGAGTCTTTACAAAAGCAAATGAAACTAACTTGTAACTTGATCTAAATGTAACCAAGAGGTAGGATTCAGTCTCTAAGGTGTTATCACATTATGGCCTTAGAGATTGAACCTTAAGGAGAGGGATTGTCTAGGGTGCAATCACTTTTGGGCCCTAGAAACCTTTTCTCCCTTCTTGTAGCTTCACCTAGGTCAAGAATCAAGAATCTAGGGATAAAATCCTACAGTGATAGAACTTTAGGGATTTAGAGTCTAACCCTAGGTAGGATTTATTCACAAATTATGGATAATATTAACCTTCTGAGAGGAGGAAGCACTTATGCTCCTCTCTTAGGGTTTTTCCAAGTAAGATATTAAATATGAACAAGTAAAATTCACCATACAACATTTAATGAGACAAAATTGCATAAATTTACTTACTTCACCAAGATATGAGAAGAAAAAACCTTAATTGCAGCAATACTATCCAAAATTTAGGAAAGAAGTATCCAAAATTGACCTCCAAGAGATAGCGCATAAGAGAGAGAAATCGATTGCCCAAAAATAGTGAAAAATTCAGAAGTAGTCCTCTTAGAAAGGTGAGAAGTTGTGATGATAAAATGAAATGTCAAGGGGATTTATTTACATGGGGATACCTTGACCTATATGTCCACTTTAAATTGTCAAAAACCAAATATAATGGGGTCTACCCCTTCAATTTGTCTTTACATTATGTGAAAACTAAAATTTTACATGAAATAAAACCCTAGAAGGGTGACGTCGTACCCTAAGAGAGTGACATAGGATCTCCAAGTGAAACTTCAGGAATGGGGAGGGAGATGTTGGGCCTCGAAAGGCCATGTGTCATGCCAAAGTGCCCTGCCATGGTCTCCTCCTATCAATCCGTCTCTAGAACCATCTCATCCATCAAACCCCAGCCTTCCAAGGTGACGTCAAAGGATAGGAGAAGATGTCCTAGGCCTCCAAAGGCCAATGTCCAAGTGGAGAAGGGTGTGACCTCATCCTCTAGTGATGCCAAAGTTCCTCCAAAGGCAACATCCTCTATCATCTATGTGCAATGTTCATCATCCATGGTTTTGTTCATGTTGTGTCCATTGTCCATCCTGTGGGCAAGGTCCTACAAAGACAAACAAGTATGCCCTTCAAGGGTCCACAAGTCACAAGTATCATGCCAAGTAATCCATAATTAATATAAGAACCACCCAAACATGTGCATCAAACCCCCTTTTCAAAATAAAAATATGCTCAAAGGCCTTATAATTTTTTCCTAATTTAGGTATGGGAGGGGTGTCATGGTTCCCTATTGGGTAAGCCAATCCCCAAGTCAAGGAATGTTTCCCAAGTAGACTAGAAATGTGATGAGTATGAGATGGGTTGGGGAAGACTTATAGGTATGGGGTTCCTGACATATCAAAAGTTCATAGTGTCTCATTTATGGGTGTCTTCGTGGAAGGTGTTTTGTGTCCGTCATTTGCAATGCAACATTTTCCCAAGCCCTTACCTTTAATTTATTATGGTCCGAACATTGAGTGTTATGTGCAATGGAAATTAAAAGAAACTACAAATGCATTCCCACAACAAACATGACACTTATTAATTACATGTTTTAGAAAGACCTTGTTTTTTATGGAGTAGTGTTTCATTGCTATCAGGACCTTAGGGCAAGCATGTGGAAGGATAATGATTAGCTTTTAACTTTTTCCAGCTACAACACCTCTAGGCCTTTATCCCCTTCTTCCCATGAAATGAGGTACAATCCTTCTTGGGTCAATGAGCTCAAAATCTCAAAAGATGAGGAAACGAAAGGGGAAGAAGTGTGTAAAGTGGTAAGCATGAGGAGGAATGGTATGATGACCCTTCAAGGAACCACTTAGTAGCAACCCTTTTCCCAAGTTGACCTACTTACCAGGGAAAGATGCCACCCACCAATGTGAAACTAGGCAAAAGGTACAATATCCATGCAAACATTTCATAATCAAGAAATGATTATTTTCAACATGTTCAAATGCTTCAAATATTTAGGTGACACTTACCATGAGACTGGACTTGTTACCTCATAAATCAAGACCTACTATCCTCTTGGAGCCAAGCCAGTGTAATGAATGCTACTATGTGGTAAAGTAGAGGGGCTATGTGGGTTGTGCTAGTCATAGAACTCTCAACACTCCATGTCTGCTATCTATGGGCCTCGAGACATCATCTCCTAAGTTACCCCTATCCTGGGGGGCTAACAGGACCAAATCCAACACTATCCCATGTAATTCCTCCTGTGGTTGTAGTTGCGCTAAATATCGGAGGAAATTCTTCCAAATCTACTAGCAAAATTCCACTGATTAGGAGAATAATGGAGGTGTTTTTGCATTAGGCCTCATTTTTTGCACTTTTTTGTTTAGGATGCCATTGCAAGGGAACTATGACTAGACATGAGGGGCCTTATAGATACCTTCCCCTCTCCCTTTATGGAGGTAACTTCCATACCATGGGCAGTAAAGTTTCTGGGAAAAGTGGCATTGGTAACTATGTTTCATGTGCACCGAAAATTATTTATAGGCACTTTACTCCTGTAGTGATTCAAGAGGCCACTAATAAATTCAATGAATTTTGGGTGATTGGTGTGGGAAATTTCAGGAAATTCTATGAAGGAGAGATCGATGGGCAGTGAAAAGAGGGGAGGCAT
Organism: Picea engelmannii; assembly: GCA_009831015.1. NCBI lineage: Eukaryota > Viridiplantae > Streptophyta > Pinopsida > Pinales > Pinaceae > Picea > Picea engelmannii. Next base: position 175,596 of record ML807468.1, on the reverse strand, counting down.
ATATAGGGTTAAATGTATATGATATGACCCCAAGGGGGGGAATATATGGGGATAAAGGTACATGTAATGTGTAAATATATGTAATATGCTTGACCTAATATTAAAGGGGCCTCATGTGTAGGTGTGAATAAGTATATATAGAGATCATGTATTCATTATTGAGGACATGTGAATTGTGATGTATGAATGTATTTGGTTATTTGGAGGAGGTTAGTGTATTCTTTAAGGAGTTATTGTGCACCTTATCTCTATCATTTATATTGGATTTGTGCTCCATGCTCACATTTTTGTACATGGAGTGTTATGTTATGATATCTTAAGCATTTGGAACGTTACATTTGGTATCAGAGCATCGGTCCTAGTGTTTTTCTTCTCCACGAAAGTCATCTTAGAATTTTTTCTATAACTATTTTTAGGAACGATTCAGATAATGAAACTTGGAATTTATTTAGAAGACATATCAAGGTACATGTGGTACTAATTTTATCTTATGGGTCGGTATGATTTTGCAGATATAACCTATGGAAGATAGGGTTTGTTGACTAGTCCTATAATTAGCCTCGAAAAAGTGTTTTGGGTAAAATAGTCCTATCTTCTTTGAAGAGGATCCAAATTTAGTCAAACTAATTGCATTTGAAAGAGGACATTCCATATTATTTTTTCTACAAATTTCAGAATCAAGTATTAAATATTGGACGTGAAGCATTCTGTATAAGTTTACTCTCCCAGAAAGGCCAAAAATTAGCAAGGTTTGGGAAAGTTATAAAAATTTCACTTGGCACATCCAATTTTGGTCATACCTGTGGAATTGTAGAGAAGACATTTCAGAGTATTACATGTCAAAATTTCAGACTCATAGGAGCCAAAATTTTAGAAATACATTAGAAGGAAGGTCGGATAGGAGGACGGACTCCAAATTAAGGGTTTCAAATATATGTTCACTTAAAACTATCATAATGTTTGATTGGAATGTCTGAATGAGCTAATTCAAAAGCCATTCGAAAGAGAAAACATATAATATTATATTGGAATGAGTATTATAACTATTTGAGATCATTATTCCTAATATATTGAGGTTGTAAGTTGAGTGTTGGGGTTAGACCTCACTTAAGAATCAATGGCAATACCTAGATTTAAAGGAGATGAAGATAAAGATGAAATCAATCCCGCGGAATGGTTGAGGATGGTAAAAGAACATTGTATTACTCATTTTTGGGTAAGCCTTAAGTTTGATGGTGAATATTTCAAATGGTGGTATAGCCTTGATGAAGGTACTAGATTCTCCCTCACATGGGAAAATTTTGAAAAACTCTTCTCAAATAAATGGATCAAGGATAAAAATGGAGGAGATTTATAAAATTCAAGTGGAATTCAAGGAATCAAAAGGAAATATCTCCAAATTGCAAAAGGACAATGAAGATCTAAGAAGATATGTTACAAAGAAAAATGATGAGTTCATCAATATGCAGTCCCTTAATGAATCACTCATTAAGGAGGTTAAGAACTTAAAGCAAGAAAATAGTAGAAACACAAAGTGGGAAAAGGATGATTCAAGGGAAGAATTGAAAAAGAAAGATGAAGAGATATGTATATTGAGAAACCATAATAAAAAAAACTATTGGATGAGGTTAAGAAGACATTGAAAGAAGAATTATCAAAATCAAGAAGAAACAAGGATCTTGGATGAAGAATCTACCAAAATACTTCAAGAGGAAGTTTGCAAGAAGGTTGAGGAATCCCTAAATATTGATGAGGTAAAATCGGAAATGCAATCCAAAATTGAAGAAGGACATCAGAAATTCATAAATGGGGTGACATTGTAGCTTCAAAAGGAGAAAGAAGTCAATATTTAAGAAGGTCACCAGAAGATACTTGAAGAAGTTGAACTTCATCTAGAGGATGTACATGCCAAATATGATGGTATTGTCTCCAAGGCTAGAGTAATCAAAGACTAAGAAAAGAGGATAGAGGATGCCATTGTATCTTAAAAAAAGATATATGAAATGCATGTGTAGAGTAAAGGAAAACAGTCAAATGTGAAACCATATCAACACCCTCATTACTAGGAAATATTTCGAGGAAGACATGAAGGTTGATATCAGCATTATCAAGAAAGAAGATGGAATACTTATCAATATTCATGGAAAAAAGCATCACAAAACCATTATTAAACAAGATATTATCATATACCAATATCTACTAGAAATTGGAGAAGCTTCAACAACAACACATGGAATCAAGTAAAAGAAAATTATGCAACAACTAGCCACCAAGGATTACAATCGAAAAGAATTTAATTTGAATGGATGGATCATCATCAATGGAATGAATAAAGAAAGAACGTAAGAAAATCATATTACTTGATCTCATCACATGTGAAGCCTTTAATAGCAAAGCTTTGAGGACAAAGATTTTTAAAGGAGGGTGCCATGTTATGACCCAAGGGGGGCATATATAGGGTTAAATGTATATGATATGACCCCAAGGGGGAGCATATATGGGGCTAAAGGTACATTTAATATGTAGATATATGTAATAGGGTCAACCTAATAGTAAAGGGCCCTCATGTGTAGGTGTGAATAGGTATATATAAAGATCATGCTTTCATTATTGAGGACATGTGAATTGTGATGTAAGAATGTATTTGGATATTTTGAGGAGGTTCTCCTATTCTTTAAGGAGTTATTATGTAACTTATCACTCTTATGTATATTTTAGTTGTGCTCCACACTCACACTGTTGTACATGGTGTGTACTTTTGTTCTATTATGATATATTAAGCATTTGGAACATTACAAATCCATTCTTTAAATAGGGTATTAATGAATTTCAAACTAATATAGAGTCTCTTTCCAAGATTCTCCATAAACATTTGGTGTCTCTTATTGGTTACTGTGGAGATCATTGTGAGATGATTCTCATATATGATTACATGGATTTTGGTACACTATGAGGCCACCTATATAAGAGTGACTTACCTCCTTTGTCCCAAAAGCAGAGACTAGAAATCTATATTGGAGTTGCCCATGGTTTGCATTATCTTCACATAGGGGAAAAATACACCATCATTCATCATGTTGTAAATACCACCAACATACTTATGGATGAAATTTGGCTGCAAAAGTTTCATATTTTGGCCTCTCCGGGACCGGCCCAACTTTGGATCACACTCATGTGAGCATTGTAGTGAAAAGTAGTTTTGGATACCTGGATCCTAAATATTTTGGTTGGTATCAACTCACTAAAAAGTCAGATGTTTATTCATATGGATTTGTATTATTTGACGTGTTGTATGCATGTCCTAATCTTACTCCAACGCTTCCAAGAAAACAAGTAAGCCTTCTTGAATGGGCTCTACATTATTTGAAGAAAGGGACTTCGGAGCATAAACCTTGAATCCCTTTAAAAGTTTGCAGAGACATATGAAAAGTGTCTTGTTGAACAAGGAATTGATAAGGAACCTATGGGAGATGTGCTTTCAAATCTAGAGTTCACTTTTCAACTACAAAAATTACAATTGAAAATAAAATGGTTGATGACAACATCGTAGAATTTACTAAAACACTACTTAATTTTAACCACAGAAAAACTTCTCTAGATAATGTTACAAACAACCACAACATAGGAAGTAGCATTGGAGGTCAGAGTATGAAAAGTGAGGGCTCAAATTATATGACGCCAAGTATAGTTTTTTCAAAGCTAGTGAATATAATATTAAAAAACATATCATTTGAACAAAGGGGTCAAATTTGATCCATTTTATTGCAATGGAGTTTGGTGAATATTATATTTAAATACATTTCATTTAAATAAAAGGGTCAAATTTTTTAATCATATGTATGATTCAAACCTATCAATTGTCCATGGAAATCCAAATCAGTTGAACAACCATGGAAATGATTTCCAACACCTATCTAAGGTAACTTCTTGTCACTTTCCATATCTTCTTCATTATTATCGATTTAATTTGCTTTATCTTCTTCATCATTGCAAGGGTCATCTGCCTTATCTTCTTCATCTTTGCAAATTTGGCCTTGATGTCCGCCCACCATGAGAACCTTGCTTCTTGGGAGAAGGCTTAGCCTGAGTTATCACACTAGATAACGAACTTGTTGGAAGCTTTGAATCTTTTGGGCCTCATCAATTCTACAAAAATGGATCAAAAGAGAACCATACTAGTGGATTTTGATCCATTTCTTGATGTGCAATTCCATAATTTTAATGATAACCATATTATCGATCTGGATATTTTTTTTTCTTATGGTACACTGCGAGGCCACCTATACAAGAGTGACTTATCTCCTTGGTCCTGGAAGTAGAGACTACATATCTATATTGGAGCTGCATGTGATCTGCATTATCTTCACAAAAGGGAAAAACACACCATCATTCCTCGTGATGTAAGGACCACCAACATACTTTGGATGAAAAGTTGGTAGAAAAAGTTTTATATTTTGGCCTCTCCAAGATTGGCCCAACTCTGGATCACACTCAAGTGAGAATTGTAGTGAAAGATGACTTTGGGTACCTAGATCTTGAATATTACATCAATAGCAACTTGTTGAAAAGTTAGATGTTTATTCATTTGTAGTTGTGTTATTTGAGATATTTTGTGCATGGACTGCTCTTAGTCCAACACTTCCAATAGAATGGGTAAGCCTATTTGAATGGGATCTACACCGTCTAAAGAAGGGGACTTTGGAGCATATTATAGATCCTCATTTGAAAGGAAAAATAAACCATGAATCCCTTAAAAATTTTGCAGAGACAATTGAAAAGTGTCTTGTTGAGAAAGGAATTGATAGGCCACATATTGGAGATGTTCTTTGGAACCTAGAGTTCAATTTGAGACTACAAGAAACTGCAATTGAAAATAAAATGGTAGATGACAGCATCGCAAACTTTATTGAAACACCACTTGGGTTTAACTGCACAAAAGCTTCTCAACATAATGTTATAGATAGCCACATCACACCACCCACCATGAGAACCTTGCTTCTTGCGAGATGGATTAGCCCTATTTATCACACTATATAATTAAGCTACTGAATTTTTTGAATCTTTTAGGCCTCGTCAATTGTACAAAAATAGATTAGAAGAAAACTGTAATAGTGGAGTTTGATCCATTTATTGATGTGAAATTTCATCATTTTAATGAGAATCGCATTATTGGTCTGGCTATTGTTTATGATTATGGTACACTATAAGGCCACCTATATAAGAGTGACTTGCCTCTTTTGTCTTGGAAGCGAACACTAGAGATCTATATTAGAGTTTCCCATGGTCTGCATTATCTTCACACAGGGGAAAAACACACCATCATCCATTGTGATAAAAAAAACACCAACATACTTCTAAATGAAAAGTTGGTTGTAAATTTTTTAGATTTCGGCCTCTCGAAGACTGACCCAGCTATGTATCCATAACACATCGGACCCTCTAAACCCTGCTTAGTCTAGTGTAATGTTTAAATTTTCTCTCTTCACTAAGCTTCTAGTCTCAGGTATACACCCTTATTCGACCTTTATCTCATGTGTCGCACATGTAAAATTCATCTTCATCATCTACATCTAAATGTAGTGTTGCATGTGTGTGATGTGGTAGTGACAAATTCTCAATCTCTTTGCCCTTTATCTCTCAGCAATTCTTTTGGTGAAATGCAACTACACAAACCATGGAATAAATCTCCCAGATCAAACAAATCTGACTCAATTAGCTCCACCAGATCAATGGTCGGTGATGAATCAGGTTCCCTTCCAATCGAGAAAATAGGTTATACATCCCACCATCCATTCTTTGATTCAACTTTTATGAAGGATCCACTCTCGATAGATCTAACGGTCCTGATTTACTTGATACCTTAAAACTATGTGATGGTTGAAGCCTCGTCACTCTCCTCCCAACACTTGGTCTATGGGGTCTATGAAAAATTCTACGACTGAGATCTCGACAGGACACCTCATATGCAAATCAACGATCTCTTCCCACTCAGGTCACTGCCATCGAAAATTTCCCACTCTATGTGGTCAAACGACTTCCCAAACAGTCTTTCCCGAATGAGGAATCCTTGATGGATCCAACGGTCATCGGACCCTCATATCCAATACTCAAAATTCTGTCAGATCTCACATCCAATGGTAAACATTCTATCGAATCTCATATCCCCTAGGTGGTTAACTGTCGTTGCCCCTTCAACAGGATTCTACCTTTGGAATGGATCATTACCAGATCCAACAACTCGAGTCCCATTGGCTTCAACACCGACATATCTATGGCTTGCACTACTCTCAAGATTTCAACATCAAGTTTTCCTCATTGATAGTTCCATCTACTCCTTTCCCCATACCTTCCCAAACTCCTCTCTTTCGACGAAATTATAAACTTAGCACTCAATGGATCTATGGTCCCAATCTTGTCGGCCTATCGTTCCAATAGATCGACGACTCTCATTACTTTCCCATCAAGAACTCACGATAGCCATGTTTCCAAGTTTTCCCAAAGGCTCATCCTTCCAATAGGCTTATTTGAAGCCCGAATTTTCCAACCAACAATCAAGATATGATCTCCTCATTGAATCAAAGATCGATATATTCTCCATGTTTAAACATGGATTTCAACTAGTCTAAGGATTATTTCCAGACCCACCAGATCTGTGGCCTTTCCCCGGCACCTTCCTATATAAATTTTAACTCTACTCCCTCATGTTTTCAACCCACTTTCCTAGCAAGCAAGAAACATTCTACCAGGACCCCCAATTGAATATTATTATATCCTACAAACTTTCCATTCAAGGGATAGGGAAAACACAACGTTATTGGCTTGCACTTGCCTCCCAAGCACAATTATCATAGTTACTTCATTAACCCTTTAAGAGGAGATTATGTTACTCCATTTTGAACTTAAAATTACATTCATTCATCATATTCAGACTATTAATAAGAACAGAATATGTATTACAACCATTGTAAAACATTCAATAGACATATCAAGAAAACACTTTTTTGTTCAGTGATATTTTCAACTAGCCAACTAACTGAGGGTGAATGTCTTTCCACCCAATTGTAGGCTATGCTACACTTTCTCCTTTCTATAGCAATCCACCCATGTGTCAGACCATGATACCATAAGGGGAATCTCACGATTTGGTTGATGAATGAAGGAATGGATCAGGAAAGTTATACTCTCCTTCACTTTATTGGAAACAACATAAATTCCCCTCTTCCCACTGAGTTTAGGACCTCCACTAGCTTACCAAGCACCCTCCCAGTTGGATTTCCTTTATGCAATGGAGTCCCTTATATACTACACAGACCCTTATATACAACCTCCCCTTACCAGTTTTGGTTTCTTTCCAGCAAGCACCAACCCACGATCCTCTAGGCTTCAATATGGATATGGGTATTCTTTGTTCCAGGGTGACCATTCATGTCTTGGAAAAGCTTCCTATTTTCCTCATGAAAACTTCCCAGCTTTTCTTTATTGTTCAGGTCTGTATGTGTGAGCTCAGTCTACTCACTTTCATGTCCATTTGTTTGTGATTCTGGCTACCCATCTTTAGGTGGGCATGTTCTCTGTGGATTGTATGTATTTTTTTCTTGTGTCCTCCTTGTGTTTGCACCCTCTTCCTCCTCATTCCTTTTCCTCCACTTGAAAATTATCTCTATTCCTAGGGATCCCCACTCGCTTCTGTCAAAAGAAATATCCCCATGGTCAAGCTCCCGAATCGAAGGGGAAATTCTGGGTGCTTCTAGCTGACAGTTACAGCCAACCCATCACTCCTTCGAGTACGATTCTGAAGGAAGTCATAACAGCTCCAACTACCCGTTCTGAATTCCATTAATGGGTTTCTTATGGTTAGGGTGAATAGGGTGATTTGAACAGGATATGCATTCAAGGTTCTACTTGTGTGGGTTGGGTTTCTGAGCAAGCTTCCTATTTTCTTCATATAAACTTCCCAATTTCCCCCTCGCCAACTCCTACTCATGGTATCATGGCCAAGCTGCAAGGATTCCCTCTCAATCAGTTGATTGGTGTTTTTATTAACATAAACACAATTACAATCTTCATTAATTACAATGCATGAAGTCTTAAACCTAATTACAGACTTGGGGGAAAACTGGGTGTTAAAGGATCACACTCATGTGATCACTATAGTGAAAAGCAATTTTGGATACCTAGATCTAGAATATTTCCATCGGCAACAGCTCACTAAAAATTCATATGTTTATTCATTTGGAGTTGTGTTGTTTGAGGTGTTGTGTTCTCAACCTACCCTTAGTCCAACACTTCCAAGAGAATAGGTAAGCCTTGTTGAATGGGCTCTACACTATCTAAACAAGGGGAATTTGGAGCATATTATAGATCCTCATTTGAAAATCAAAATAAACCCTAATTCCCTTCAAAAATTTGTAGAGACAGTTGAAAAGTGTCTTGTTGAGCAAGGAATTGATAGGCCACCTATGGGAGACATGCTTTGGGACCTAGAGTTCAATTTGCAACTACAAGAAATCGAAATTGAAAAATAAAACAAGCAATGAAAACATTGCAGACTTACTCTCCAACCACAACAATTTGCTCTCCAACTCATCAGACATGTATTTCAAAATTGTTCCCATCATACTAGCATAGTAGATTTCAAATCCTCATAATACATATCACATTTTGATACATCATCTAATCCACATATCAAATTTTAGCACACCGCCATTTTTTGTTGCGTCCTTTACACCACAAGGGGCAATTTCTAGTTTAAGCTTATGTGAAGTAAAGTCATCCCAAACTACAAGATCATCGTAATGATTTCATGCAACATGAGGACAATGATGACAATGACAAAACCCTTGACCATGGACTGCAATCTCCATGTTCCTTAACTCATTGATGAGAGAGAATACCATGACACTAAGTTCAATGCAATTTGTCTCCATCTCTTTGTTTTAACTATTACTCTAAATAGTTATCTTATCATGCCAAATTGCACATTATCAAGAGTTCATATTTATTTAAAATGATAAATGTTTTTAGAGTATCAAATTTGATCAATCCAACATCATCATATTTATTTAAAATGATAAATGTTTTTAGAGTATCAAATTTGATCAATCCAACATCATCGTATATACATCACCATAAGGATGTTTAAACATTTACGACATTTTTTTTTTCTTTTTTTACCACTCAATTTGGAAAATACACTAAAGAAATGGTTGATCATATGATTTTCTATGAGGTGATGGTCATGTGAGTTACAGAGCTTTCTAGAATTTATAGTCAAGGACTATTTTTGAGTTTTTACTCCTTTTTTTTTTAAAGGAAGTGTGAGGGTTACATCTAGATATTTGAATTTTCAAGTTGTGAGGACATATTGAAGTTTTATTTTTATTTTAATATTTTAAAACATTATATATTATGTGATGATTTTAACAACTTTTATGAATAATACATTAAACATCGTAACATCATTTTGAACAATATGTTTTCCATGAAAGTTTTATTCTCAAGGATACAAGTGTTCATTATATGATTCAAATGTTGTTAAAGTTTAATAAATTGTTCTGGTTTGTTCTACATTTTATTTATTTTTAGCAATCAATTTATTACATTTTCTCTATTTTTTTTTTTAAATAATATTTTCTTCAACAAACATGTCATTTAGTTTTATTCTTTTTAATTACTTATAAATTACAATTTTAGTGTTTACTTCTACGACTTATTTTCTTTGTTTGTCCAAGATATGGAGTTTTCAAGAGAAATATTCATGTTCAAGTCTACTAACTACTCCAAAAACATTAACTAAATTCCAAACTAATTGTTACATTGTTCAATAAAATTGCAACAAAAAAAAGTCAACTCCCTCCTTCACTTTGTAGACATACTTTCACCATGTATGCAATTTTTAGTGGACATTGATTTCTTTATTGTGTTTCATGCCAACATAGGTAGGGACTTATACTTGACTATTTTCCTAAACATTGAATGATTACATGGGTTTTTGTGACATGTGAAGGAAGAACATAAATGAGTTTTTTATAATTGTAGAGACAATTCCAATGCACTAGCATATATGCATTTAATTCTAATGTTTACTCCCACGACTTCTTCTCTCAGTTTGACTTATATATGGAGATTTCAAAAGCAGTATCCATGCTCAAGGTCACAAATTTCTCTAAAAACATAAACCAAATTACAAACCAGTCAATGCATTATTCAACAAAATTATAAAAGAAAAGGCAAGTATGTACTTCACACTGCAAACTTGTTTTCACCACATATACAATTTTTTGTGGATACATTGATTTATCTATTGATTTTCATGCCAACATAATCAAGAACTTAACTACTCTACTCTGCAACACTATCTTGTTTTAAGTTACTTTTTGCATGTAATATATATATATATATATATATATATATATATATATATATTGTAGAAGTAATTCTCACTTGTTTTATAAAAGCAGCCCACTTACTTTATAAAAGTAACTTATTTGTAAAAGTGAGTTTATAAAACAAAGTTATACAAGGAGGGAAAATCTTGTATACTCTTAACAAGTCGACAACTTCATTGTGCACCCATCATCACATGGGCACAATCTCCACCTACAACATGGATCCTTGGTTACTTTTTACGCCTTTCTTCGAGTGGGCATAACTTTATCATTCAGAGTCTATTTAAAATGTTGTTTTTTTTTTCTATATTGCCTATTTTTTTGAGCTTCTTCCATCAGAATAATCAATTTCTAATTATGAAGTCATCTTTCCTACATATTGTAATATGGATAGTCCAAGTGAGATCCTACTTCCAATGCTAACTACATTTCATGGAAATTTCACATGGAGGATTTACTACAACGTAAAGGATTTTACCGGGTTGCCTTGGAAACATAAGTTGCCCCCTTGATACATTAAAGGGAGACAAATGAGACAATAAAAATGACTCAGCGCATGGATTGATAGGGATGTCAATCTCTAATGAATTACAATTTTACCTTCAAGGAATTGAGACCCCATATGCAACTTGGAAAAAGTTGAAAACCTTGTTTGGTAAACATAATGAGATTCAGTCCCACCGACTCAAAAATCAATTAATTGCTTTAAATATCGGTGATTTCTTGCATTGATGATTTTCTATCTAAGTTTAAAACACTTAGACTTTTACTTGCAAAATGTAAGATAAAGAATGAAGATGATTGAATTATATATGTTATTCTTGCTAAAATTCGCAATGCCTATTCTATTTTTGTATATACCTTTTAAGCAACTAGAGAAGAACTTAGTAGTTAAGGGGTTGCTTATAAAATGCACACCTTTGAAGCATGTTGTGGTTCTCTAATTAGAGAATGAGATAAGATCTCGCACCTTGGAGTGATCAACACTACCAATAATCTAACAAAGCCTTGGGAGCAGCACATAAGAAAGGACCCACGTATTTGAAGAAGCAACATCTTCGTAACAACAAACAAAACAAGAATCCCAAACCCTCTTATCCAATGCCTACTCCCAATGGTGATAAAGGAACTAAATTAAAAGGTAAGGAGACTAAGAGACAATGTAATTTTTGTGGGTGATATGGTCATCTGGAGTCTAAATGTTTTAAGAATATGGAAGCCTTGGAAGAAGTAATAAAGAATAACAAAATCAACCTTGATCCTCACTTATATCTCCTCTTCTCATGGACAAGCACTTTTTGCTTCTAGTTTTTCCTTCAATGTAATCTACTTGTTCTGAATGACTTATTGATTATGGAGCAATTTACCATGTGGATAAGGATAAAGCCATGTTTTATGCTTTTAATGAATGCAACACCAAAAAAATATGTGTTGGTGATGATAGATCTCTTAGTGTTGCAGGGTCTAGGACAATTCATCTAGATTATGATTTTTTTTTATGTGTTCTAACTCTTTCTTGCAACCTTTTATCAATATATCAAATCACTCATTTGGGTTAAGGTAAAACAATATATTTTTCACCTCACCAAGTTGTAATCCAGGATTTAAAGGATCCCAAGCATGTATTAGCAACTAGAATTGTTGATGATATTTACAAGTTGTACATCTTTGCAACTTTGGGTCATCATCTCTTCCATTAGTTTTTATTGCTCATAGTGATTAAACAAGCAAAAATTGGCATGAGAAGTCTGGTCATTTAAACTATCACTCATTGCAACAACTATGTCAGCAAAATATGGTGATTGTTCTTCCTCTCATTTCTTGCAAAGATTGTGTTTGTTCCAGTTGTGTTTTAGATAAGCATAATTGGAACAATTTTGACAAGCATCCCTTTTGGCATGCCTTAGTCCTCTTGCAACTTGTTTATAGTGATTTGGGTGGTCCAATTCCTTTTGATTCTTTCTCTAGGTTCAAGTACTTCTTAATTTTCATTGATGGCTTCTCCAGGCGCACTTAATTTTATGTATTAAAACTTAAGAATGAAGTTTTTGACATGTTTTTGCCTACAAGACCCATCTTAAAAAACAATCTAGACATCAACTTCAAAAGTTAAAGACAAATAATAAAGGTGACTATGTTAACAAAAAATTACAACTCATTGCAATGCATAAGGCATTCAGATGCAACATATTGTTCCATATACACTACAACAAAATAGTGTTGTTGAGAGAAAGAATTGCACATTAAATAAATGGCAAATTGTATGATCCAATCTAACGGATTAAGTCCTCATTTTTTTGGTAGAAGCCATTAATTATGCAAATTACATAATTAATCACACTCCCACAAAGGATTTAAAATATAAAAAATTAAAATAATCATGAAGTAACAATAAACTAGATGTAAGCCACTTTCATATGTTTGGTAGTGAATCATGGGCTCACATTCATGATGAGAAAATAAAAGCATTTCAAACATAAGAGTG
>ML807468.1:125732-145636 GCA_009831015.1 Picea engelmannii | reverse complement strand
AGGACCATCGAATCACATAACTACAAATGAATACTAAAGAAACACACTTTTACCTAAAGACACATAAGACCAAGTTGATCTTAACTAACTCCTAAGTGTTTAAATATCCTAACATTATATTCTAGACAAAAAGTGATCTGACAGTTTAACTTCTCCTTGATATTAATTTAACTTTATCCATGGCATAATCCTTGATTGACCCATATCTCTATTTAATCATGCGCTAATAATTGATTGTTATAGATTCATATCTAAACTATTTTCCTTTTGCATTAATATATTGCCACAAGTGGCCACGTTGGTTGGGGCCATTAATTGTCTCTTTCTTTGAGATTTTTAACCACATATACGTTGGTGTACTGACCTTTGATCTATTTGTGTGAGTGGTTTCCTTGAAGTGTTTGATTGGTGTGGATATATCCAGTTGATTGAAAAATCCCTTAAAAGACTCTTTTCTCACACTCAAGTCATATATTCCAGATCACTATACTTAAAATAATTGCTAACACTTTGATGTCTGCATTGGATTTAAAACTACATTTTAATCATTTGCGAAAAAACATTGTTGTGTCTTTCTCATAAAAAAATATGTACATTCATTTTTCATTATATGCATTACCATGTTGATTAAACAAAGAGACATATTATGAATAAATGATTTATGATTTTTTGACTATTTAAATACATTATGAATTGAGATGACCCATGCATATTCTTTTAAATAATGGTTTTGAGATCCATTTTCTATGCTTTACTTATAGGTGTAAGGCCTCGTGGGACACCCACCAAGCGTGTGTGCTCCTTGGGCAAATTTCTTGAAGAAACAGACGAAGAGCACAAGGAGGAAATGATCAGTTAGGAAAACAAAGATGTTTGGGTGTGGGAAGGAGCACCTTGGGGCATGGTGGTGACATGTGCGCCAAAGGGGGCACGCACCCTTCTTCCCTTGTGACAGGTGATGAAGAATTGGGTTGTGTTTGGGCAAGGGCTAGGCAACTTAGGAGCATGCCCATGGAGTGGACCTGTCTACCCTTAACAACATGGGCATGTTGGAGAGGTTGAACAACTCCAACGGCACATCCATAGAGAATCGTAAATATTGGCACAAGGAAGAGCACGAGACAAGGGGTACACTGGTCCAAGAGATGAAGGTTTGATGGGAACGTAGGATTATATGGGCACATTGGGTCCATGGAGGGGGGTGATGGTCAGTTGAGTGTGATGATTGGCGAAGGGGCATAATGCACCGAAGAGGTGCGACATTTCGCACAAGTGTCGCTTGGAGTCCATATAAAAGCAAGGGTGCACAACCAAACGAATACAAGGAACACCAAGTGAAGCCAAGAGATGGAGTTCTAAGGCTAGGTGCACTAGTGGGGTGAACTTAAGGCCAAGGCAAGGAGGAAGATCAAAGGGGACTCTTGGTGTGATGAAATCGCAAGTCTCAATAGTTTTGATTTTTGTAACTAGGACAATAACACCCTCTTTGTAAAGCTTTCTTTCTGTTTCACAATATAAATAAACGAATTTGGTTATTAGACATCGTTGGTGTTGCCTACACTATATTTGTCTCTTGTGTTTCCATGTTTTCTGTTGCATGCCAAATTGACTAAGTGTTAAACTAAGTTAACAAATGTCTAAGTATACAACTGAGATTCATAGAGTAAGGATGTGACTCGTCTGTAGCCTAGAAAAAAGTATGGGTATGCTCTAGGTGAAGAGGCATAATCCGATTGAAGTTTCCTTGGTTGAGCCAAGCTTACATGGGAGAACCACCGCGGTGTCGCATGCCTATGAGATGCCGAGGTTGGACTTTGGCATGACTCTTGGGGGTGTGACAGATGGTATCAGAACAGTTTCGTAACAAAGGGTTTTGTAGAGAAACAATGCACAATATGACAGGCTTCTCACAGTCCAAAAGTGGGGTGACCTCGGATGGTGCAACTCCTTGGATAAAGACGGATGAAGTCTATTGATGCGTAGTGGGAAGACTCGGGGTTAATCAATAATAAACCAACAAAACCCTTAGACACTAGCCCTTTCAGCATAACCTACAAGCAAGTGAAGTCTCAACTGAGGCATCTAGAGGGGCTGCAGGAACGAAGTTTCTGTAGTGATGATGGGAAGTGAGGTATTCAACATGACCATACTATGCATTGTCCATTCATCTATTATGTGCGTAGTTTCCATTACTTAACCTTTAATTATCATTCAATATACCCTATGCGCGACATTACTTAACATTCATTAATTCATTATTAACTTAAGTGTGCAGGATCATAACAACATATATCGGTGACATATTAAGAATACTAAACATTTACCATCTTTGTGCAATAGTTATAAACAATAAACATATCTATACTAACCATCCATCACATGCGTCATAACACACAAAAGCAACACGTCAAGACACAAGGTTTTAACGTGGTTCACCCCAAACCAAGCTACATCCACAATGGTTGGCTTTTTATTATCCACATCCCATTATAGTTGTGCATTGTGCTTACAACAAGATATATCAGTTGACATTACCCAAACTTGCCTAAGTCATTATGTTGCAGTGCGAGCCTAACTCCCGAAACCTCAGTCATAACTCAAAACATCTGAAGACTTAGCCAATTCTTCACTCTTACCTTCTTTTGTTTCCTCTACCCAAAACCTGTTACATATTTATAGTTTTCTATTAGGGCTAATCCCATTACAACATGGTTACAAAGTGGACAAATTGTCCCAAAACTTCCTAACTAAATCCCATTTATTGTACATTGAATCATGATAATGCACTATCGACTTCCCGCACACATTACTGCTTTGCCAAAATGTCCCTCGATCCACTTCTGCGCAATTCCCAAAACCTATCCAAAATATCTTGCTCCAACATGCCCGCAACACTAACATGTGGCTCGTCTTGAGCCACCTCATATCTTCTTCCATGTTGCCAATTTTTTTTGTAATGTATCCTTGGACGTTGCAACTTTTTCTCTGGCTTGGGTTTCTTGTTGCTCATTTTCTTCGGCCATCTCTGCGGTGATATGAGTCTTCACTTTTTCAGCACTTTCCTGGATTGCCTGCTTGACTATACCTTGAGTAGCTGCTAATTCTACTATCATATTGTAGGTATCTTCCTGTAAGATCTCGATATTTTGTGCGCAAGCCTGCTGATCCACCCTTAGTTGATTCATCTGTGATTATATCTTTCAGTTTTCTACCATTGTTGTTACCATATTTTCTAGTTTTAATGTAATCATGACTTCCTTAAACTTGTGTGCCTTGTCCTGCGCAACTTGTAACTTCTGGCCAATCACCTACAACTCCAAGTCTTAAGTCAGCTGCATCCCAGCTCCCATGCTTTTTGCATACAATTTTGTACATTCTTCTTCTAATCTTATGATATTCTCTAAATTTGTGGTCACCAACTTCTCTCTTTGCTCCCTTTCCTTTGGGTGAGTGCCCGGTATCTGTCGTTGATCTTAGTACGAAAGCTCTAAATGGCTTTGCTCAACTTTGTCACCTATTCCTCCAATGGGGTCTATTTCTCCCTAGGTACTTTTGGAATAATTTTATACACCCCCTAGACTGCTTATTTCACTCTCTCTACCCATTGCGTGACCTCGTCTCGTTCCAACCTAAGTTGGTCATATTCTGCTTGCAACATGTCTTTATTTGTGACTGTCTTTGTCAACTCCATAGAGGTTCTCACTTCGTGAACTTGAAGTTCCTCTATCACACTCATTTGTAATCTATATAAGACTTCGATCGACAACTGAGATAAAATCAGGTCGATATGACTTAGTGCCTTGGCTTGCTCTTTCAATTCTGCCATGGGGAACTCTAAGGCTCTCGTCGTTATCTTCATTACTCATCTTTCTCTTGATATGATAGATGTCATCTGTTGCACCTCACATGTCTATGATGTCCTCTCCACTTGCACTTGTTTTCATGTTTGTACTGTTGCAAGTTTTGTGGTCTCCAAAAATTATTGCAATACAACAATCTGTGCTTGCATATCTGAATGCCTTTTTTCTTGTTGTTTTGTCGCGTGCTCAAAAGCTTCATCTATTGCTTCCTTAACTTGGTCTGCAATATTTTCCAAGTCATATTTTGTGAGGGCTTGAATGGTTGGTTACCTTAAAACTTTCCTTTTCTTCCATGGTGTGGTTTCTTTCCCTATGTCTACTTCTTTTCTCTTCTCTCTCGTGTGCGAGACTGTCTTTTGTTTTTTTCCGCTTACGCCATTTCCTTCGTTGTCCCATTCTTCATTTTCTTTATCATATATTTATTCTACCTTGGAGCTTTGTCTCTTTGGTTGCTCTGTCTCTGTCTCTATAATTGGGATCTTTTAATCATCATCCCAATCTTCTATTATGTGTCCCATCTCTTCCTCAGTTACCCAATATCGTGTAGGCACCCATTCCTGACTTGGATCCTTCTTGGCTTGGATATACATATGATGGTGCCCTACCTTAAAGTGCGCAAATGGCTTGTATGATTCTACCACCTATGGTGATATGCGTGGTGTCCTCTAAATTATTTCCCTAATGACTTCCTTATAGATGTAGAAGTGAATATTGTTGTCTATTTGTCTCTCCTTATGCACAGTATGCCACAAGTTCACGTACCTTGCTGCTAAGCATGGATTATTTGTTGTTGACAAAAATTGTGAGTATTTTGGCTCCCTCCAAGCCATTGATACTATTAATATCAACAACGATGCATAGTGAAACTCCATACCTCTGTCTTGCGCTTCTCTACAATCTGTCTGGAACTAGTTGACCAGGAACGTCGCCCATCTCATTTGCATGCATTTGACACACTTTTCTGACGTTGTTATCACTCTTGATGGCACTTGATCTCTGCAACAATTTCTCAACAATTTGTAAGCTAACAGTTACATTACAAACTTGACGCAGTTGTCATTGATGCTTGCTACGTCGAGTCCGCACGTTGCTCTAAATGTACCAAACTTCTTGATCCGAAAATTATCTTTTAAAGACTTGGTTGAGTTTTAAGAATGTGTTAAATTACCATTCAAAAACTTAAATGAGGAAGGAGATCTTAATGAAAAAATGTTCCAAACATCATAAAGAATACAGAACAGAAAGTAAACATAAAAAACAACAAACCATAACGCCAACATTGTTAACGGAGTTCGACAAGATTGCCTACATCTCTGAGCCTTTGTCTTAGTGGGGGAGGCTTTCTTATTAATCTTCAATGCTGAAAAATTACATGAGAAGTATCTCAAATGGATTACAAAATGGTCTCTCAATGTTCCGCTCAACCTCAAGAATCCAACACAACTAACGACACTGAAAAAGGTTGAGCGTTGTTCCCGGAAATGGCCTCCAAAGTTCGCTTCCTCAATGGCTTCCCTGCATAAAAATGTCTTAAGCTTTCAAATTCTTTAGCATTCTATTGTTTATGATCCTCCTAAGGATGTCAAGAACCTCTGGTTTATATAGATATTGAGTTGGGGTTCTCCTCCCAACTTATCCCCAATATCTGGCCTCAAAAAGGGCTCCAGATCCTCATTTTTGGGAAAAATCCTCAAAAAATGAGGCCAAAATCAAATAAAAATCATATAATATGGTTTAAAAAACCAGTTTTGGCAAATATTTAGAGGGCCAACCCCCTAGTCGTAAGCTCTTGGTCATATGGGGCAGCGCCATATGTCCAGGCGCTAACCTCACGCCCTAGCCCTTGTCTGATCTGGTCGGGTGGCGGTCCATGTGGCCACGGGTTGTTCAAACATCTGCGCGCCCTGCCACTGGTCCTGTGGCTGGGATGTGACCATGTCTTGGTCGGTCAGGCTAGCCCCCCGCTGACTGGGCTTTAACCCCAAACTTTCGCCAAATCAAACTCAAATAAAATATTTTCCATCTGTTATAACAAGAACCATTTGTAGCTCACACGGTTGGCATTGGTGGTTAGACCGATGGCTAGTCCGGAGGTTGGGGGTTCGAGCCCAACGGAGGGCCAATTTTTTTTTTGACTTAGATGTTCTTGGCCAAATTCGAGGTGCCACGTGGCACCCTCTGATTGGGCCACGTGTCACCTTGTGATTGGAGCATACAGTCCAATCACCAACACAATTAGCTTCCCAGTCAACAGTGCCACATCCTTGTTGTACCTTCCACATCATTGTCGTACCTACCATGTGTCATTTTCTCATTGGTGCCACATCACGTATATACATCCACATGTTGTACCCTGAGCTTGCCACCTGTCGCCACGTCACGTCTTGTCAACCTGCATAGTCAGCTTCATACTGCCATGTGTCGAACTGTCACTAGGCCGCGACATCAACAGTACAACCATGTTAGTCTGCCACATGTCAACATCCGTATGGTGCCACATGTCACTTTCATACAGTGCCATGTGTCAAATCCGTACTATGCCAACTCAGTCTGAAAACGCTTGAAATGAGTGACATGTGTCATCTCCTCCTGTTACCATGTGTCCCTGCTGACATCATCATGACATCATGTTGATGTGCTACTGATGTGGATAGTACGACCTATTTGACTGTTGACTTTTACTTTGACTTTGTTTTCCTATTTGGGAAATCGATCAGAACGCGATAACTTTCGCATATGGTGTCCATTTTTGGAAAAAAATATATGGCCGAAATCAACGTGATGAGATCGATGCAATGGCATGGGTTTCATCCGATTATGAGAACTTTGATTTTCAGGTCTTCTTAAATCCATTTGGATCATGCCTCCCCAGGAATACCTTTTGGTCCTCCAAAAGGATATTAACCAGTTATCAAGTGCGGAATAGGCCTCCCCAATTGTCCTTTGTCTTTAAACTTCGTTATGTGCACCTGTCACATCATAATCAATTGCATTATAACCTTGACAATTGAAAGCATATTGTTAGCCACTTGAACTCATTCACATCTTACTGAATCCACTATCATCCATGTAGAAAACATTAGCAACAATAACATCATAAATATGACTGAAAATGAACCAACATGTTTGATATGCTTGCACGACATTAACTTATCTTGAAGCAAAGTATGATTGAATTTCCATTCTACCACCATCTCATGTTCATTCTTAAGATCAACTACTTTACTTGGCACAATTATAGGTGTGTTGCTTGCATAAGCTGCCTTCCTTAATTGTTCCATTGTTTGAAGAGATTGGTTTGCTTTTATGTGATGAGCATGTACAACATATTCATTGCCTTCTTTAGTTAAGTGATATTTATTATGTTCCCTGTATAATATTTCTTTGTGATCATATAAATAAGGGTTGCCTAAGACCATTTCACATTCATTTAGTGGCACCACATCACATGTTACCTCATCCACAAACTTTGATGAAATTGCAAACCTTAAAGTGCATTGCTTTGTTATGTGCAATTTATGATTGTTGCTTATCCATTTAAGTGAGTAAGGTTTATGATGTAAATTAGTTATCAATCCCAATTTCTTAACAACTTCCTCTGAAATTAAGTTAGATTGAGATCCACTATCTATCAATGTATCGATCTTAGTATGTTTCATTATGACCCTTATATGAAACAACTTACTTATAGAATCATAACCATCACCAATTTTACCTGTCAAACCAACTGCTATAATTTTAGACTTGTCACTTGAATCATACCCCAAATCTGTTGGTCGTGTTGTTGTTGCAACTTTTTGCCTCACTTTCCTCTCTTTGAACCGCTTTGATCTTTTCTCTGGGTGCAATTTCCAACAATGTTCATCATCATGCCCTTCTTTCTTGCAATGCTTGCAAGAGAGTTTCTCTTCCTTCCTTGCCACTGAATTTGCTTTCTTTCCATTCTCTTTTCCTTTGCCATCCTTCTTTGAAGATGATTTCCTTGATACACTAACTCCAGTTTTCCCTGCTTCAATATACGTTACTTGAACATAAACCTCATCAAGATTATTAAGTCCAAACATAAACACAGTATTACGAATATAAGAAGGCAAACCTCCTATATACTTCATAAGAGTTTCTTGTGTAGTTAATGGAACATCTAACATCAAATCCATCTAACAAAATTCATCTGTATATTCCTGCACCGACTGTCCTTTCCTTAATTTAAGACTTTTCCATTCAATTAAAGCCTTTTCCTTATTTCCCAAAGGATAGAACTGTTTTCTAAGTGCAAAAACAAAATCTTGCCATGATGGAAATACATTACCAACTTGACGAGTACCATGTTGCAACTTACTCTGCCACCAGATGAGTGTTGTGCCTGCAAGACGAAGCGATGCCAAATTGATTTGGGTCACATCTTTGATTTGTTGCACACTACAATAAACTTCCACATCTCTGATCCAATTATCAAGTCTCTTAGCATTGACTTACCCATCATACATGGACAATTCAAATTTTACATCAAGCTTAAGTAATGGCATATCATGCTTATGTTTATGAGAATGTTTTCTTGCGGTAGAAGTTGAACTTATACTTGAAGAAGAATAAGATGGAGATGAAGGAGGTGAAAGAGGAGTTGTTGGAGGATCCTCTCCTTCTTCACTTTTGGCTTGCTTTGAAGATTCCCCTTGAAAAGGTATCTTCTGTTCCAATTAATCATCATACAATACTTTTACCATCTCCGACATGGCAAAGAAAGTTCTTTGAAACTCTCTTTCATTTTGAGAAAGTCATTCTTTTAATGCCATCTTCTCACTTTGAGATGTCCTCTTTCTTGATCCAATCTTTATATCTTCTTCTACAAGCTCGCCTTCACCACGACTTAGATTTTCCCTAGTAATCATGCAAACTCAAACAACCAACTTGCTCTGATAACACTTGATCCGAAAATGATCTTTTAAAGACTTGGTTGAGTTTTAAGCATGTGTTAAATTACCATTCAAAAAATTAAATGAGGAAGGATATCTTAATGAAAAAATGTTGCAGCCATCATAAAGAATACATAACATAAAGTAAACATAAAGAACAACAAACCATAACGCCAAGATTGTTAACAAAGTTCGACAAGATTGTCTACGTCTCCGAGCCTTTGTCTCGGTGGGGTAGGCTTTCTTATTAATCTTCAATGCTGAAAAATCACATTGAAAGTATCTCAAATAGATTACAAACTGGTGTGGTTGTGTTTTGCTCGACCTCAACAATCCAACACAACTGACGACACTAAAAAAGGTTGATCGTAGCTCTTGGAAATGGCCTCCAAAGTTTGCTTCCTCAATGGCTTCCCTTCATAAAAATGGCTTAAGCTTTCAAATTATTCAACATTATGTTGTTTCTGAACCTCCTAAGGTTGTTAATAACCTCTGGTTTGTATATATCTTGAGTTGGGGTTCTCCTCCCAACTTCCCCACAAGATCTGGCCTAAAAAAGGGCTCCAAAACCTCATTTTTGGGCAAAATCCTCCAAAAATCAGGCGAAAATCAAATAAAAATCATATAATATGGTTTAAAAAACCACTTTTGGAACATATTTGGCACACCAACCCCCTAGTTGTAAGCTCCTAGTCGTATGGGGTAGCGCCATATATCCATGTGCTAACCCCACGCCCTAGCCCTTGTCCGCTTTGGTCGGGTGGTGGTCCATGTGGCCATGGGCTGTTCAAACATCTACGCGCCCTGCTCTTGGTCCTGTGGCTGGGATGTGACCATGGCTTGGTCGGTCGGGCTAGCCCCTCGCCGACCAGGCTAGCCCCCTGCTAACCGGGCTTTAACCCCAAAATTCCGCCAAATCAAACTCAAATAAAATGTTTTCCATTTGTTATAACAAGAATCATTCATAGCTCACATGGTTGGCATTGGTGGTTAGACCGTTGGCTAGTTCAGAGGTTGGGGGTTCAAGCCTGATGGAGGTGCAAAAAAAATTTGACCTAGTCGTTCTAGGCCAAATCTGGGGTGCCACGTGGCACCCTCTAATTGGGCCACATGTCACCTTGTGATTGGACCGTACAGTCCAGTCACCAACACAGTCAGTTGCCCAGTTAGCAGTGCCACATCACTGTCGTACCTACCACATCATTGTCATACCTACCACGTGTCATGTTATAGTTGGTGCCATGTCACGTCCATACAACTACATGTCGTACCCTGAGCCTACCACCTGTCGCCACGTCATGTCCTGTCAGCCTACACAGTCATCTCTGTACTGCCATGTGTTGGATTGTCATTGGGTCGCGCCATCAACTGTACAACCATGTCAGTCTGCCACATGTCATCATCCATACAATGCCACCTATCACTTTCATACAGTGCCATGTGTCAAATCCGTACTATGCCAACTCAACCTGAAAATGACAAAAATGAGTGACACGTGTCACCTCCTCGTGCTGCCATGTGTCCCTCCTAATGTCATCATGACATCACCTGACACATCATGTTGACATACTGTTGATTTCAACAGTACGACATGTTTTACTGTTGACTTTGATTTTTTTTCCCTATTTGGGAAATTGATCAGAACGTGAAAACTTTCACATACGGTGTCCTTTTTTGGAAAAATATACATAGTCAGAATCGACACAACGAGCTCGACGTAATGGCATTGGTTTCATCTTATTCCAATAACTTAGATTTTTAGGCCTTCTTGGATCCATTTGGATCACTTCTCCTTAATATTCTCCGACAATGCTTTTTCATTGGACTTGTATGTAAACAATATTGATGGGTTCTCCCTTGTCATGGGAAACCTTGTGATCTGCGCGATCAACTCTGGTTTGATAGACATGGGTCTGTCCAACCATCAATATCTACCATGAATGAAACTTAACAACATCTTTACACATACATTTATATTCTTTCTCCTACCAAAATGTGAGATCTGTAACAAATTCAGGATTCCTAATTTTTCCAATCCTATTGCCCATGTCTTTGGCTTGATTCTCATAAATGACATCTTTGGATCGATGAATGTCCTCAAATATTTGTTCGAGGCTAAGTCTAGGAACTTCTTCTTGTCAGACAGGTCATGATGCACGAACTTCAGACTTGGCATTGCACCTAACATGTCTTCCTCGACTATTACTCCTGGTGGAATTTATGGCTCCAGGGGCGGATACTTTCCTTCCTTCTGTAAGTGGACCAACTTCGCTGATGAATTTCTTGGTGGTATGTAATCTCTTAGAAATTTGGTCGAACTTGGCTCTAACGCTAATGCTCCCGGGGTCTTTGCATGTACCGGTATTGTTGGTGGCTTACTATGTTGTTTCTTTGGTGTTGTTGTTGATGTCATTGTTGCCTTGGGTGGTGCCATTATTCTCTGCAACTCTTCTCTGCAACTAACTTCTTCGACTCTGTTCTAGTTTTGCTTGGAACTATGCTCTCTGCTTTCACTGTTCTCTATGGAAATGCAAATGACAATAAATTTTTCCCGTTTAACCCTTCAATTACTTTTATCCCTTTCTTTCTAGTTGTTTCTACACTCATTCGCGCCTGAACTTACAGTCTAATCCACTTGCCTTAACATTATTTACTTGCCTTAATACTTCATTAACTTCATATCTTCGACGAATTATTGTTAGATTCTCCAACCTATCGAAATATTCTTACCGATATTCATTTATGGCTACACAACACCACTACTTCATCGTCATGTTTGATCTTTATTGTATGCCACATCATGGATGTTCTTTTCCTGCTTTCTTCATATGCCTCGGTTACATTCCAATATTCCTTCTTGCACATGCATCCTCCATGTTTACTTCGGCTTTGCGACATTCGTTGACTTAACTATTTGAACAATACTTCTATGATTCCTTCCAACCTTCTATCTCTTACTTTGAACACTTTTTATTTCTTTTTCTCCTTTTTCGTTTGTCTACTATAATACAAGTTCTATGGTACATGTTTTGCACAGTTCGAACTAGTGCACGAAAACATGATTGTCACTATACAATTTTAGCTGACTACCATTAACTATTCCTTCCATAACTTCTCCATCCAACTTCTCTAGTTGAACAACACCTGCCTCTGTCACATATCTGATCACATATGGGCCTAACCAATGCATTTGGAACTTCTTTAGATGTTGTAGAAACTTATTGTCATAGAGTAATACCAAGTCTTCTATCTGAAACTTATTTTGTTTGATATGTCTGTCATGCCAAGCTTTCTCACACACTTTTTGTACTTGTTGATGGAAACCTGCGACAAAATGATCTTCTTCTAATTCCATTAGTTATGATAGTCTCTTTTCCACTACACCTGAATCTATAAGCTCTGTCATCGCAACAATGCGTAGACTCGATACTATGAATTTCAATGGCATAACAACTTATTGTCCATATGCCAACTTGAATGGAGTTTGTCCTATCAGCTTTTTTCCTATAGTCCTATATACCCATAACATTGTTGGAATCTTCAAGTCCCAGTCATCCCGACTTACATTGCAAACCTTTGTCAACGCATGTTCTAGAATCTTTTTGAAGGCTTCTATTGTGCCATATGCCTATGGATGGTATGGTGTAATCTTCCGATGATGGATATGAAACTTCTCTGTCAATGCCGCAATCGTCCTATCCAGAAAGTGAGTTCCCTGGTCACTCACAAGTATTTTGGGGCATCCAAACCTTGTTACGACATTTTTGAACAAAAAATGTGCAGCTGTCTCCGCGCTACAATCTTTGACTGGTTTTGCCTTGACCCTTCTGGTTAAATATTTTATCGCAGTAATAATGTACCTAGCTCCCAAACTCTTAGTTGGTGGATTAATTGACCCATCAAATTCCACTGCCCATTTGTCAAATGCTTGTAACATCATTTGTGGAACTAAGGGCATTTCATCTCTCTTAGAACACTTCCCAACTCTCTAACAAACATCACAACTTTGATAGAATTCTTTAGGATCTTTATGCAGGGTAGGCCACCATAATCATGTGCATAGAATATTCTAAGTTGTTGCCTTTCCTGCATAGTGACCTCCTGCAACCCCTTCATGTGCCTCTAATAGTACCATATTTATTTCATGCTCCAACATGCAACGTCGTAGAATACCATCTGCACCTAACTTGTACAAATTTCCTGCTATCAACTGGTAGTCTGTTGCCTTCACTACTAGCTACTTCTTCTGTGCAACTATGAAGTCCGACGAGGCTACTCCCGTGATAAAAAAAATTAACAATTTTTGCAAAATAGTCATCCACCATCTAAATTGCAAATAAGTGTGCATCTCTTAAACTGTCATCCAAGTTCCTTGAATCTTCTCCCGATATTATGCGTGATAAATGATATGGTAAGCAAATGATACAGTTGGGTTCTGGGTTCTCTTTGTGGTTATTGTTACTTCCTGCTCTACTCACGAGAATTTGTTTCCCTGTTTAGTTTCCATTTCACGGTTCGAATGAAGGAAAAGTAGGGTGTTACCTCACGACCACCTTGGATGACCATGTCAAACTTTGCTCGAGATTTTGGTTTCATGTTATAAACCCCACTTGCGAAGTTGTTTCACTCACATGTTGTTCATACCCCCTTCTCTCTTATCGTGGTCGTTGCAAGCTTGAACTTGGATTGTGAATTGGTTATGTGTTAACCCAACAATGCAAAGATTCGTTACTTGCATGTTTTCTTGGTTCATGGGCTGATTACCTATAGGAGTTTTGGTCATTGGATAGTGAATAAACATAAAGAACGTTAGGGTTTTGAACCCGGCCTGTCACATAAGAAATATGGAAGTAAATTCTTGCCTCATATGTTGAGTAATTGTTGACCTATATTGCACTCCATTGCTCGTTGGGTGTAGTCTATTTTAATTAATGGAATAACTTTGTTGATGCTCCATCATACGGAAAGAACTCTGTAAAGAAAAGAAATAGATTATACATTTGCAAGAAATTCATTATAGTTTTTTTTGCTCGGTGATGTTTGGAGTCATTTGATTTTTGGGAAAAAGGGAAAGCAACCAGATAATAAAATAAAGTGTCTCAAAGCCAGTCTAGTATAGAAATTTAATTTGGTTGATGTAAATGTTAAAAATTCAATGGCATGTTCTTTTTCTCGGCCTCCTAATGTCTTCCCTAAGCGCTCTATATATGATCATGGATAGTTGGAATTATGAACAATTTGCATATGAGTTGTGTTGTTGCTCGATCAAACATAAAAGAAGAAAGTATATGAATTAACTGACTGATTTTAACAGTTCTGGAGTTATGTTTTGGGTTTGATATAGAAGTTACTGTGTCTTCAATTTTTATATTGCCTACAGTTTAATTTTTTTTTGGCAATTAAGGGTATGTCATTTCTAAAGATCAAATGTTATTTTATTTAATGGAAAAATATCCATTTCATTTCTCATTCATTATATCATTTCTCGCTCCTTACAAGCCCACCATCTTCCCAAATTCATTTTAATTCCATGTTTTGTTATTGTAAATGACATTTCAAAAGAAATAATAAAAAAGAAATGGGAGTGACTGGTGTTTAAACTGAAAATGGAAGTATTGCTTTTATGTTGCTTGAACAATATACGTTGGTGGTCCCCATCCATGCTACCACTTTTTCGTTCATTACCAATCCCTCATCTTGCCAATAACCCTCTCATTCCCTGTTCAATAGAAATTAATTAGTGATTTGTGTATTATGATGAATGGATTGATTGTTTACACTTTTGTTGAGAATGATAGAACCAACCTTTGATTTTATTTAGGTAAGGTCAATGCATGAACTGTCGAGAGTTTTCATAACTCATTGGAACATTGCTTCAGGATGAGATTTTTTAGTAGAGGCAGTAATGGAAGAGGTAACTGAGGCAGGGGAAATTGGTAGAGGGGTCATCGAAGACCTCAGTTCTCCATACATTTTGATGTTGACCCCCAGGAATTGAACCATCTTTCCAAGATGGTTTCTTCAACCTAGTAGGCCAAGGGATACTCCAACCCTGACCAGAAATACCTCCCTTCCAAGAACATCAAAATATCTTTCGTATCCGAGTCCCTGCTCATGTGTCGATGTGACCAGAACTACCCGCCAACGATGGTTGGCAAGATATTGTCCACCAACATGTTGTTCACCACCACGATTGGCCCAATGCATCGTTTCCTTTACCACCACCGCCACCATCGATTAATCCAAATTCCCAAGTCACCCATGTTGTCTCGCCTGTGTAGTCATCACATGCCAGTAAAAGATTAAAAACATATGTCCTCGAGCCTGTGAAGGACAAGGGAAAAGGAATAGCTACTCCCTTCGACTCATCCAAGGAATCTTCCAAATCAGTCTCCTCTCACCTTCATCTTAAGGATTATTGCTCTCATGTTATTGGTGTAGTTCAGCCTCAAGGATCTAACCAGTCAAAGGTTGCCACTGAAAAATAAAAAGGGGACATCAGTGAGAAGAGGCCTAATGCCTCTCATAGCAAATATGGATTTTGATGATGATTGATGTTGTTTTATATGTTGAAGACAATATTTTTACTTTGATAAAGTTTTCGACAACAAGCATATTTTCAGACATTCTTTTTTGGATCAACATGGATATAATACTTTTTTGGATATGATCAGATTATATTGGGTTGATATTTAAAATATTTGGTCATAATTTTGAAATGAGAGTTAAAAGGAGGATATATTTGAAATCTAATGATTGAATTTTATATTTCATGTCTTGATGATTATAAAAAGAAATAATTGGGAGTCACAAGGGGTCCCACCTATTTAGTTATTATTTAAGACCCTTATTTATATATTATTATTTATTTGTCTCAAACTAATTAGTTAAGTTACTTTGACTTAACTAAAGAAAGGTAGTTGAACTANGCTCTATACTAGTGAGATACTTTCAACTTTCATTCATTTTGATTTTACTAGAAAGCTTAATCGTCTTGATGACAACAAGGTCTTATTGAAGGCAACACGATTCAAAAACTGAATCACATATTTCAATAGCTTGTTTTAAAGGTGTATGGTTTATCTTTGGTTGTCTGTGTATTTTTGTTTGGGCATGAATTGAGTTTCATGACTGATGAAGAATGTCTTGCAGAGTCAAGTGACAGTATTTTGTGGCAAGCTGATCCAGATCTTTAGCTTCGGTTTTCTTCTTGATTGTCAAAGTCTTTTTGTATGGTGCCCATCGAAGGCTTCGAAATTTGATTTTGGTCCCTACCCTCGCATGGGTTTGTAGAGAGAACTCAATTTTGTATCTCAGTATGAAATAAATAAAAAATCAGATTGTTGTTTCAGTCTCACACCTATGTTTTAATGATCTGGTTCATTCTTTTTCTTTGATCTCCATGTATACATTTGCATATTTTATGTACACATTCATGTAACTTTGTTTAAGTTTACTTCTTTTGCATTGTTATACATAACACATAAAATTCACCCTTGATCCTTTGTACTTAATACTTATGGATTAAGCGATTGTCTTTGAGGCTATAAACCTCTGGTGACATTCCCAACTATCTTGTCTTATCCATACAAGATCCAAAAATGCTTGAGTAAGGTTTTCTATACCTTTTCCTCAACATTTATTTGGCAACCATACTGGGGAGATCTTCCATATCTCTCTGGTGGATTGTATTCACGATTATCTTCAAATTTTTATGTTTGATCTAAATACTCCTTGACTTATTTTTTTCCATGATAGTACATGTTACAAGACAACCATATATTGGAAACGGTCATAATGACCAAACTAGAATTGCCTTATCCCGATTCAACACTATTTTAGAAATTCCTAGTACTCATGTTGAACTTGAACGCTCTTGGGAAGTGGTTGAAAGAGATATAAGCATCCATGAACGTCGAGAAGCCAAGAAAAGGCAGCCCAGAAATCAACAGTAACCTCTCTTTTCTTAAATCCCTGGTTTTTCTTTTCATGTCCTCAAATCCTCGCATCTCTCTCTCGAAGAGGATTGTCCCTTGAAGCTACTCCTATTTCCGAAATAGGAAGGAGGAAAATCGTTTTGTCAACTCAAGAAAGTGCTCTAAGGAAAACTTTGTCCGATTTTGCTAGTTCACCTTCATCACCTATACCTATTACCTTCAACATGACATCTGTAGGTAGTGGTATTGGAACTGGAGGTGCCTCCTCCTCCCAACCTTCTGCTTCATTAGTAATCGGTAGTATATACAGTCATCAAGTCCATGTTCAATACACTACTAATCCCATTAAAGTGATAAAGAAATATGGGATTTTTCATTTTGAAGAAGATGTTATGACTACCCCATGGTGCGTATATTTTCCCTTAAATTTGGCACCTGCTACTCACTCGTTACCGAAGTTTAAGGAGCATCTACCTAATTTTTTGGGATATAATATTGTTACTACAAACGAACACCTAGTAGCATTTTCTAATGCTTGTCATAATATAGGGGCCAACGATAATGACACTTGCATGCACTTATTTGTAAATTCCCTTGAAGGAAAAGTTGCGACAGATTATTTTGATCTTCCCCCCAAAATTCTTTCCACATGGGAAGAATTGGTTTATTGGTTCAAGTCCACTTATGGACAGTCCAAAAGTTTGGCAGAACAATTAAGGGAATACAACAATATCACTTATAAATATGGTGAAACCATTAAGTATTTTAACCTTAGCTTCACCAAGTTATACAATCAAATTCCTAAACTTATCTGACCAAAAAATCAATCCGCTTTCATGCATTATTATAATGCACCACCTTCCCCTTATCGTCATAGACTCGAAGAAAAGGCTATTGACAATCTTGGTTTTTCTCTTCATACTTTTCTAGAATATGAGGAGAAACTCGAAAGAACAGGTCTCCCTAAAGGGGACTCAGTCAAGCAAACACATATGTCTGCCCTCCTACAACTTGTCCAATATATGAACAATAGGATGATAGCCTACGCACGGAAGGGAAGTGTTTCTTCATCCGCCTCTGTCGCATCTTCTTCTTCCTCAGTGCCTTTTAGGAATACTAATGAAAATACTTTTCAGCCAAAGGCCATTATGTCTCGCAATTGGTGTAACTTATGTGAAGAAAATCATGAAGAAAGTATGCGTGAAGTCAAGAAAAATGCTAGAGATAAGATCTTTGGCAAAAGGCCCGATACCACAATCAATGTTCTAGATTGGGTTGAACCAGAAGATGTTATGATAATCAATACTAGGAACAAATATTATATTGCCAAGTGCAAATATGACCTTCCTCAGACTTCTTCTTCCCCAATCTCATCTTCGCAAAGTGTTGGTGCACAAGCTGTCAAAACTCCGGAAAATCAAGGAATGGCTTCCCCTCTTCCCTCTTCTAAATACAACATCCTTAACCAATTATCTAATATCAAGATTGATGCTACTCTTTTGGACATGGTTGTTGTCCCTGAACAACAAAAGCATCTCAAGAATTTTATGGAAGGTAAGGTTTCTACTATAGCCAATATTTTTGAAGAGTCAAAAGAAGAGGATTCTACTGTAAATAAAATAGGTGTAAATAATCTTAGGAAAAATGTAAACAAATCCCCCTTTTTATATTTCTGTAAAAATTATGGATAAAATAGTTCATTGTTTCCTAATTGATGGCGGGTCTGGTCCAAGTGTAACGTCAAATATTATCATGGAAGAGCTTGGCTTATCATGCACTAACGAAAATTATAGAAGCATGCTCTCCTATAATAGTTTGCAACAATCAACTGTGAGTGAAATCAAATATGTAACCTTAGTTTTGTGCGTGCATCCTGAAATAAAAACAATCCTAAGTATCCAGGTAATTGACATGCCAGTAAGCAATTATTCAATTATTTTAGGAAGAGACTGGCAAGCCTAAATAGGTGGATATCTTTCACATGACCGAACGCATATGTCTATCCCTAGAAATGGAAATAACATTATAGTCCTGAGGGAAGGAAGAATTTTAGCATATATAGAGAGTGTTCCCCAACCTAATGTAAATTATCTTGAGGAAGATTTGGGAGTATACTCTATCTTTGTTGATGAGGGTGACACTATCCTTGAAACAATTGATTTTGACGATGGCATGTGGGACATGCATTTCGATGGCTCATGCTCAAATAAAGGTAATGAAACCGACATTATTCTATATTCTCCTATAGGTAAAATCCACAATTTTTCTTATAGGCTAGAATTTGCTTGCAGAAACAACATCACTGAGTTTGAGGCCTTATTGTTAGGCATTGAAAATGCATATAACCTCGGTTGTGGCCACCTTGCAGTCTTCGGTGATTTCGAACTTTTTGTGAACCTTGTACGTAAGATTTATTCACCTACCAACAAGTTGCTTAAACATTATACCCAAGTTGTTTGTATGCTCATTTCAAACCAAATATCATTTAACATCACTCATGTTAAGTGGGAAATCAATTCAATGGCTGATAGTCTAGCTGTGATCGCAACATCCCCTACTCGACAACTTTGACCTCAATGACCTTATTTTACGTTCCAATTTCTATCCTTCAATCCTTTCTCAAGTTTTTCTTAAGGGGGATGTTAGGGTATTTAGACACTCAGGAGTTGGTTAAGATCAACTTGGTCTAGAATGTATTTAGGTAAAATTGTGTTTCTTTAGTATGCATTTGTAGTTATGTAATACAACAATCACGATATGTTCTAGACATAAAGTGATCCGATGGTTCATATTCTCCTCAATACTAACACCTATATTAATTTTTTTTCTTAACACTCGATTGGTCCATGATCTCTATTTAAAGAGCATCAAGGGTCATTTGTTGAAGATTGATTGGTTGAGAAACTATTATGTACAATATTTTTCTTTTGCATTAATGTATTGCCTCAAGTGGCCATGTTGGTTGGGTCCATGGACTATTTCCCTCTTTGATGGTTTTAACCATGTAAAACATTAGTGTAATGATCTTTGATATGGTTGTGTGGGCGGTTTCTCAAGGTGTTCGTTTTGTGTGGAAATACCCTATTTTTTCAAACACACAATCATGATTGTCGGATTAATTGGTTACAAAAGAAAAGTGAAGAAACACACTTTATCTAAAGACACATTAGTGTTGGATTACTAAGAGGGGGGGG
>ML807468.1:96277-110968 GCA_009831015.1 Picea engelmannii | reverse complement strand
ATAAATCAATGTATCCACAAAAAATTGTATATGTGGTGAAAACAAGTTTGCAGTGTGAAGTACATACTTGCCTTTTCTTTTATAATTTTGTTGAATAATGCATTGACTGGTTTGTAATTTGGTTTATGTTTTTGGAGAAATTTGTGACCTTGAGCATGGATACTGCTCTTGAAATCTCCATATATAGGTCAGACTGAGAGAAGAGGTTGTGGGAGTAAACATTAGAATTAAATGCATATATGCTAGTGCATTGGAATTGTCTCTACAATTATAAAAAACTCATTTATGTGCTTCCTTCACATGTCACAAAAACCCATGTAATCATTCAATGTTTAGGAAAATAGTCAAGTATAAGTCCCTATCTATGTTGGCATGAAACACAATAGAGAAATCAATGTCCACTAAAAATTGCATACATGGTGAAAGTATGTCTACAAAGTGAAGGAGGGAGTTGACTTTTTTTGTTGCAATTTTATTGAACAATGTAACAATTAGTTTGGAATTTAGTTAATGTTTTTGGAGTAGTTAGTAGACTTGAGTATGAATATTTCTCTTGAAAACTCCATATCTTGGACAAACAAAGAAAATAAGTCGTGGAAGTAAACACTAAAATTGTAATTTATAGGCAATTAAAAAGGATAAAACTAAATGACATGTTTGTTGGAAGAACATATTATTTAAAAAAAAAATAGAGAAAATGCAATAAATTGATTGCTAGAATAAAATAAAATGTAGAACAAACCAGAACAATTTATTAAACTTTAACAACATTTGAATCATATAATGAACACTTGTATCCTTGAGAATAAAACTTTCATGGAAAACATATTGTTCAAAATGATGTTACGATGTTTAATGTATTATTCATAAAAGTTGTTAAAATCATCACATAATATATAATGTTTTAAAATATTAAAATAAAAATAAAACTTCAATATGTCCTCACAACTTGAAAATTCAAATATCTAGATGTAACCCTCACACTTCCTTTAAAAAAAAAAGGAGTAAAAACTCAAAAATAGTCCTTGACTATAAATTCTAGAAAGCTCTGTAACTCACATGACCATCACCTCATAGAAAATCATATGATCAACCATTTCTTTAGTGTATTTTCCAAATTGAGTGGTAAAAAAAGAAAAAAAAAATGTCGTAAATGTTTAAACATCCTTATGGTGATGTATATACGATGATGTTGGATTGATCAAATTTGATACTCTAAAAACATTTATCATTTTAAATAAATATGATGATGTTGGATTGATCAAATTTGATACTCTAAAAACATTTATCATTTTAAATAAATATGAACTCTTGATAATGTGCAATTTGGCATGATAAGATAACTATTTAGAGTAATAGTTAAAACAAAGAGATGGAGACAAATTGCATTGAACTTAGTGTCATGGTATTCTCTCTCATCAATGAGTTAAGGAACATGGAGATTGCAGTCCATGGTCAAGGGTTTTGTCATTGTCATCATTGTCCTCATGTTGCATGAAATCATTACGATGATCTTGTAGTTTGGGATGACTTTACTTCACATAAGCTTAAACTAGAAATTGCCCCTTGTGGTGTAAAGGACGCAACAAAAAATGGCGGTGTGCTAAAATTTGATATGTGGATTAGATGATGTATCAAAATGTGATATGTATTATGAGGATTTGAAATCTACTATGCTAGTATGATGGGAACAATTTTGAAATACATGTCTGATGAGTTGGAGAGCAAATTGTTGTGGTTGGAGAGTAAGTCTGCAATGTTTTCATTGCTTGTTTTATTTTTCAATTTCGATTTCTTGTAGTTGCAAATTGAACTCTAGGTCCCAAAGCATGTCTCCCATAGGTGGCCTATCAATTCCTTGCTCAACAAGACACTTTTCAACTGTCTCTACAAATTTTTGAAGGGAATTAGGGTTTATTTTGATTTTCAAATGAGGATCTATAATATGCTCCAAATTCCCCTTGTTTAGATAGTGTAGAGCCCATTCAACAAGGCTTACCTATTCTCTTGGAAGTGTTGGACTAAGGGTAGGTTGAGAACACAACACCTCAAACAACACAACTCCAAATGAATAAACATATGAATTTTTAGTGAGCTGTTGCCGATGGAAATATTCTAGATCTAGGTATCCAAAATTGCTTTTCACTATAGTGATCACATGAGTGTGATCCTTTAACACCCAGTTTTCCCCCAAGTCTGTAATTAGGTTTAAGACTTCATGCATTGTAATTAATGAAGATTGTAATTGTGTTTATGTTAATAAAAACACCAATCAACTGATTGAGAGGGAATCCTTGCAGCTTGGCCATGATACCATGAGTAGGAGTTGGCGAGGGGGAAATTGGGAAGTTTATATGAAGAAAATAGGAAGCTTGCTCAGAAACCCAACCCACACAAGTAGAACCTTGAATGCATATCCTGTTCAAATCACCCTATTCACCCTAACCATAAGAAACCCATTAATGGAATTCAGAACGGGTAGTTGGAGCTGTTATGACTTCCTTCAGAATCGTACTCGAAGGAGTGATGGGTTGGCTGTAACTGTCAGCTAGAAGCACCCAGAATTTCCCCTTCGATTCGGGAGCTTGACCATGGGGATATTTCTTTTGACAGAAGCGAGTGGGGATCCCTAGGAATAGAGATAATTTTCAAGTGGAGGAAAAGGAATGAGGAGGAAGAGGGTGCAAACACAAGGAGGACACAAGAAAAAAATACATACAATCCACAGAGAACATGCCCACCTAAAGATGGGTAGCCAGAATCACAAACAAATGGACATGAAAGTGAGTAGACTGAGCTCACACATACAGACCTGAACAATAAAGAAAAGCTGGGAAGTTTTCATGAGGAAAATAGGAAGCTTTTCCAAGACATGAATGGTCACCCTGGAACAAAGAATACCCATATCCATATTGAAGCCTAGAGGATCGTGGGTTGGTGCTTGCTGGAAAGAAACCAAAATTGGTAAGGGGAGGTTGTATATAAGGGACTGTGTAGTATATAAGGGACTCCATTGCATAGAGAAAATCCAACTGGGATGGTGCTTGGTAAGCTAGTGGAGGTCCTAGGCTCAGTGGGAAGAGGGGAATTTATGTTGTTTCCAATAAAGTGAAGGAGAGTATAACTTTCCTGATCCATTCCTTCATTCATCAACCAAATCGTGAGATTCCCCTTATGGTATCATGGTCTGGCACATGGGTGGCTTGCTATAGAAAGGAGAAAGTGTAGCATAGCCTACAATTGGGTGGAAAGACATTCACCCTCAGTCAGTTGGCTAGTTGAAAATATCACTGAACAAAAAAGTGTTTTCTTGATATGTCTATTGAATGTTTTACAATGGTTGTAATACATATTCTGTTCTTATTAATAGTCTGAATATGATGAATGAATGTAATTTTAAGTTCAAAATGGAGTAACATAATCTCCTCTTAAAGGGTTAATGAAGTAACTATGATAATTGTGCTTGGGAGGCAAGTGCAAGCCAATAACGTTGTGTTTTCCCTATCCCTTGAATGGAAAGTTTGTAGGATATAATAATATTCAATTGGGGGTCCTGGTAGAATGTTTCTTGCTTGCTAGGAAAGTGGGTTGAAAACATGAGGGAGTAGAGTTAAAATTTATATAGGAAGGTGCCGGGGAAAGGCCACAGATCTGGTGGGTCTGGAAATAATCCTTAGACTAGTTGAAATCCATGTTTAAACATGGAGAATATATCGATCTTTGATTCAATGAGGAGATCATATCTTGATTGTTGGTTGGAAAATTCGGGCTTCAAATAAGCCTATTGGAAGGATGAGCCTTTGGGAAAACTTGGAAACATGGCTATCGTGAGTTCTTGATGGGAAAGTAATGAGAGTCGTCGATCTATTGGAACGATAGGCCGACAAGATTGGGACCATAGATCCATTGAGTGCTAAGTTTATAATTTCGTCGAAAGAGAGGAGTTTGGGAAGGTATGGGGAAAGGAGTAGATGGAACTATCAATGAGGAAAACTTGATGTTGAAATCTTGAGAGTAGTGCAAGCCATAGATATGTCGGTGTTGAAGCCAATGGGACTCGAGTTGTTGGATCTGGTAATGATCCATTCCAAAGGTAGAATCCTGTTGAAGGGGCAACGACAGTTAACCACCTAGGGGATATGAGATTCGATAGAATGTTTACCATTGGATGTGAGATCTGACAGAATTTTGAGTATTGGATATGAGGGTCCGATGACCGTTGGATCCATCAAGGATTCCTCATTCGGGAAAGACTGTTTGGGAAGTCGTTTGACCACATAGAGTGGGAAATTTTCGATGGCAGTGACCTGAGTGGGAAGAGATCGTTGATTTGCATATGAGGTGTCCTGTCGAGATCTCAGTCGTAGAATTTTTCATAGACCCCATAGACCAAGTGTTGGGAGGAGAGTGACGAGGCTTCAACCATCACATAGTTTTAAGGTATCAAGTAAATCAGGACCGTTAGATCTATCGAGAGTGGATCCTTCATAAAAGTTGAATCAAAGAATGGATGGTGGGATGTATAACCTATTTTCTCGATTGGAAGGGAACCTGATTCATCACCGACCATTGATCTGGTGGAGCTAATTGAGTCAGATTTGTTTGATCTGGGAGATTTATTCCATGGTTTGTGTAGTTGCATTTCACCAAAAGAATTGCTGAGAGATAAAGGGCAAAGAGATTGAGAATTTGTCACTACCACATCACACACATGCAACACTACATTTAGATGTAGATGATGAAGATGAATTTTACATGTGCGACACATGAGATAAAGGTCGAATAAGGGTGTATACCTGAGACTAGAAGCTTAGTGAAGAGAGAAAATTTAAACATTACACTAGACTAAGCAGGGTTTAGAGGGTCCGATGTGTTATGGATACATAGCTGGGTCAGTCTTCGAGAGGCCGAAATCTAAAAAATTTACAACCAACTTTTCATTTAGAAGTATGTTGGTGTTTTTTTTATCACAATGGATGATGGTGTGTTTTTCCCCTGTGTGAAGATAATGCAGACCATGGGAAACTCTAATATAGATCTCTAGTGTTCGCTTCCAAGACAAAAGAGGCAAGTCACTCTTATATAGGTGGCCTTATAGTGTACCATAATCATAAACAATAGCCAGACCAATAATGCGATTCTCATTAAAATGATGAAATTTCACATCAATAAATGGATCAAACTCCACTATTACAGTTTTCTTCTAATCTATTTTTGTACAATTGACGAGGCCTAAAAGATTCAAAAAATTCAGTAGCTTAATTATATAGTGTGATAAATAGGGCTAATCCATCTCGCAAGAAGCAAGGTTCTCATGGTGGGTGGTGTGATGTGGCTATCTATAACATTATGTTGAGAAGCTTTTGTGCAGTTAAACCCAAGTGGTGTTTCAATAAAGTTTGCGATGCTGTCATCTACCATTTTATTTTCAATTGCAGTTTCTTGTAGTCTCAAATTGAACTCTAGGTTCCAAAGAACATCTCCAATATGTGGCCTATCAATTCCTTTCTCAACAAGACACTTTTCAATTGTCTCTGCAAAATTTTTAAGGGATTCATGGTTTATTTTTCCTTTCAAATGAGGATCTATAATATGCTCCAAAGTCCCCTTCTTTAGATGGTGTAGATCCCATTCAAACAGGCTTACCCATTCTATTGGAAGTGTTGGACTAAGAGCAGTCCATGCACACAATATCTCAAATAACACAACTACAAATGAATAAACATCTAACTTTTCAACAAGTTGCTATTGATGTAATATTCGAGATCTAGGTACCCAAAGTCATCTTTCACTACAATTATCACTTGAGTGTGATCCAGAGTTGGGCCAATCTTGGAGAGGCTAAAATATAAAACTTTTTCTACCAACTTTTCATCCAAAGTGTGTTTGTGGTCCTTACATCACGAGGAATGATGGTGTGTTTTTCCCTTTTGTGAAGATAATGCAGATCACATGCAACTCCAATATAGATATGTAGTCTCTACTTCCAGGACCAAGGAGACAAGTCACTCTTGTATAGGTGGCCTCGCAGTGTACCATAAGAAAAAACAATATCTAGATCGATAATATGGTTATCATTAAAATTATGGAATTGCACATCAAGAAATGGATCGAAATCCACTAGTATGGTTCTCTTTTGATCCATTTTTGTAGAATTGATGAGGCCCAAAAGATTCAAAGCTTCCAACAAGTTCGTTATCTAGTGTGATAACTCAGGCTAAGCCTTCTCCCAAGAAGCAAGGTTCTCATGGTGGGCGGACATCAAGGCCAAATTTGCAAAGATGAAGAAGATAAGGCAGATGACCCTTGCAATGATGAAGAAGATAAAGCAAATTAAATCGATAATAATGAAGAAGATATGGAAAGTGACAAGAAGTTACCTTAGATAGGTGTTGGAAATCATTTCCATGGTTGTTCAACTGATTTGGATTTCCATGGACAATTGATAGGTTTGAATCATACATATGATTAAAAAATTTGACCCTTTTATTTAAATGAAATGTATTTAAATATAATATTCACCAAACTCCATTGCAATAAAATGGATCAAATTTGACCCCTTTGTTCAAATGATATGTTTTTTAATATTATATTCACTAGCTTTGAAAAAACTATACTTGGCGTCATATAATTTGAGCCCTCACTTTTCATACTCTGACCTCCAATGCTACTTCCTATGTTGTGGTTGTTTGTAACATTATCTAGAGAAGTTTTTCTGTGGTTAAAATTAAGTAGTGTTTTAGTAAATTCTACGATGTTGTCATCAACCATTTTATTTTCAATTGTAATTTTTGTAGTTGAAAAGTGAACTCTAGATTTGAAAGCACATCTCCCATAGGTTCCTTATCAATTCCTTGTTCAACAAGACACTTTTCATATGTCTCTGCAAACTTTTAAAGGGATTCAAGGTTTATGCTCCGAAGTCCCTTTCTTCAAATAATGTAGAGCCCATTCAAGAAGGCTTACTTGTTTTCTTGGAAGCGTTGGAGTAAGATTAGGACATGCATACAACACGTCAAATAATACAAATCCATATGAATAAACATCTGACTTTTTAGTGAGTTGATACCAACCAAAATATTTAGGATCCAGGTATCCAAAACTACTTTTCACTACAATGCTCACATGAGTGTGATCCAAAGTTGGGCCGGTCCCGGAGAGGCCAAAATATGAAACTTTTGCAGCCAAATTTCATCCATAAGTATGTTGGTGGTATTTACAACATGATGAATGATGGTGTATTTTTCCCCTATGTGAAGATAATGCAAACCATGGGCAACTCCAATATAGATTTCTAGTCTCTGCTTTTGGGACAAAGGAGGTAAGTCACTCTTATATAGGTGGCCTCATAGTGTACCAAAATCCATGTAATCATATATGAGAATCATCTCACAATGATCTCCACAGTAACCAATAAGAGACACCAAATGTTTATGGAGAATCTTGGAAAGAGACTCTATATTAGTTTGAAATTCATTAATACCCTATTTAAAGAATGGATTTGTAATGTTCCAAATGCTTAATATATCATAATAGAACAAAAGTACACACCATGTACAACAGTGTGAGTGTGGAGCACAACTAAAATATACATAAGAGTGATAAGTTACATAATAACTCCT
The DNA here is from genome assembly GCA_009831015.1 of Picea engelmannii. NCBI lineage: Eukaryota > Viridiplantae > Streptophyta > Pinopsida > Pinales > Pinaceae > Picea > Picea engelmannii. Next base: position 103,346 of record ML807468.1, on the reverse strand, counting down.
TAAAGAATAGGAGAACCTCCTCAAAATATCCAAATACATTCTTACATCACAATTCACATGTCCTCAATAATGAAAGCATGATCTTTATATATACCTATTCACACCTACACATGAGGGCCCTTTACTATTAGGTTGACCCTATTACATATATCTACATATTAAATGTACCTTTAGCCCCATATATGCTCCCCCTTGGGGTCATATCATATACATTTAACCCTATATATGCCCCCCTTGGGTCATAACATGGCACCCTCCTTTAAAAATCTTTGTCCTCAAAGCTTTGCTATTAAAGGCTTCACATGTGATGAGATCAAGTAATATGATTTTCTTACGTTCTTTCTTTATTCATTCCATTGATGATGATCCATCCATTCAAATTAAATTCTTTTCGATTGTAATCCTTGGTGGCTAGTTGTTGCATAATTTTCTTTTACTTGATTCCATGTGTTGTTGTTGAAGCTTCTCCAATTTCTAGTAGATATTGGTATATGATAATATCTTGTTTAATAATGGTTTTGTGATGCTTTTTTCCATGAATATTGATAAGTATTCCATCTTCTTTCTTGATAATGCTGATATCAACCTTCATGTCTTCCTCGAAATATTTCCTAGTAATGAGGGTGTTGATATGGTTTCACATTTGACTGTTTTCCTTTACTCTACACATGCATTTCATATATCTTTTTTTAAGATACAATGGCATCCTCTATCCTCTTTTCTTAGTCTTTGATTACTCTAGCCTTGGAGACAATACCATCATATTTGGCATGTACATCCTCTAGATGAAGTTCAACTTCTTCAAGTATCTTCTGGTGACCTTCTTAAATATTGACTTCTTTCTCCTTTTGAAGCTACAATGTCACCCCATTTATGAATTTCTGATGTCCTTCTTCAATTTTGGATTGCATTTCCGATTTTACCTCATCAATATTTAGGGATTCCTCAACCTTCTTGCAAACTTCCTCTTGAAGTATTTTGGTAGATTCTTCATCCAAGATCCTTGTTTCTTCTTGATTTTGATAATTCTTCTTTCAATGTCTTCTTAACCTCATCCAATAGTTTTTTTTATTATGGTTTCTCAATATACATATCTCTTCATCTTTCTTTTTCAATTCTTCCCTTGAATCATCCTTTTCCCACTTTGTGTTTCTACTATTTTCTTGCTTTAAGTTCTTAACCTCCTTAATGAGTGATTCATTAAGGGACTGCATATTGATGAACTCATCATTTTTCTTTGTAACATATCTTCTTAGATCTTCATTGTCCTTTTGCAATTTGGAGATATTTCCTTTTGATTCCTTGAATTCCACTTGAATTTTATAAATCTCCTCCATTTTTATCCTTGATCCATTTATTTGAGAAGAGTTTTTCAAAATTTTCCCATGTGAGGGAGAATCTAGTACCTTCATCAAGGCTATACCACCATTTGAAATATTCACCATCAAACTTAAGGCTTACCCAAAAATGAGTAATACAATGTTCTTTTACCATCCTCAACCATTCCGCGGGATTGATTTCATCTTTATCTTCATCTCCTTTAAATCTAGGTATTGCCATTGATTCTTAAGTGAGGTCTAACCCCAACACTCAACTTACAACCTCAATATATTAGGAATAATGATCTCAAATAGTTATAATACTCATTCCAATATAATATTATATGTTTTCTCTTTCGAATGGCTTTTGAATTAGCTCATTCAGACATTCCAATCAAACATTATGATAGTTTTAAGTGAACATATATTTGAAACCCTTAATTTGGAGTCCGTCCTCCTATCCGACCTTCCTTCTAATGTATTTCTAAAATTTTGGCTCCTATGAGTCTGAAATTTTGACATGTAATACTCTGAAATGTCTTCTCTACAATTCCACAGGTATGACCAAAATTGGATGTGCCAAGTGAAATTTTTATAACTTTCCCAAACCTTGCTAATTTTTGGCCTTTCTGGGAGAGTAAACTTATACAGAATGCTTCACGTCCAATATTTAATACTTGATTCTGAAATTTGTAGAAAAAATAATATGGAATGTCCTCTTTCAAATGCAATTAGTTTGACTAAATTTGGATCCTCTTCAAAGAAGATAGGACTATTTTACCCAAAACACTTTTTCGAGGCTAATTATAGGACTAGTCAACAAACCCTATCTTCCATAGGTTATATCTGCAAAATCATACCGACCCATAAGATAAAATTAGTACCACATGTACCTTGATATGTCTTCTAAATAAATTCCAAGTTTCATTATCTGAATCGTTCCTAAAAATAGTTATAGAAAAAATTCTAAGATGACTTTCGTGGAGAAGAAAAACACTAGGACCGATGCTCTGATACCAAATGTAACGTTCCAAATGCTTAAGATATCATAACATAACACTCCATGTACAAAAATGTGAGCATGGAGCACAAATCCAATATAAATGATAGAGATAAGGTGCACAATAACTCCTTAAAGAATACACTAACCTCCTCCAAATAACCAAATACATTCATACATCACAATTCACATGTCCTCAATAATGAATACATGATCTCTATATATACTTATTCACACCTACACATGAGGCCCCTTTAATATTAGGCCAAGCATATTACATATATTTACACATTACATGTACCTTTATCCCCATATATTCCCCCCCTTGGGGTCATATCATATACATTTAACCCTATATATGCCTCCCCTCTTTTCACTGCCCATCGATCTCTCCTTCATAGAATTTCCTGAAATTTCCCACACCAATCACCCAAAATTCATTGAATTTATTAGTGGCCTCTTGAATCACTACAGGAGTAAAGTGCCTATAAATAATTTTCGGTGCACATGAAACATAGTTACCAATGCCACTTTTCCCAGAAACTTTACTGCCCATGGTATGGAAGTTACCTCCATAAAGGGAGAGGGGAAGGTATCTATAAGGCCCCTCATGTCTAGTCATAGTTCCCTTGCAATGGCATCCTAAACAAAAAAGTGCAAAAAATGAGGCCTAATGCAAAAACACCTCCATTATTCTCCTAATCAGTGGAACTTTGCTAGTAGATTTGGAAGAATTTCCTCCGATATTTAGCGCAACTACAACCACAGGAGGAATTACATGGGATAGTGTTGGATTTGGTCCTGTTAGCCCCCCAGGATAGGGGTAACTTAGGAGATGATGTCTCGAGGCCCATAGATAGCAGACATGGAGTGTTGAGAGTTCTATGACTAGCACAACCCACATAGCCCCTCTACTTTACCACATAGTAGCATCCACTACACTGGCTTGGCTCCAAGAGGATAGTAGGTCTTGATTTATGAGGTAACAAGTCCAGTCTCGTGGTAAGTGTCACCTAAATATTTGAAGCATTTGAACATGTTGAAAATAATCATTTCTTGATTATGAAATGTTTGCATGGATATTGTACCTTTTGCCTAGTTTCACATTGGTGGGTGGCATCTTTCCCTGGTAAGTAGGTCAACTTGGGAAAAGGGTTGCTACTAAGTGGTTCCTTGAAGGGTCATCATACCATTCCTCCTCATGCTTACCACTTTACACACTTCTTCCCCTTTCGTTTCCTCATCTTTTGAGATTTTGAGCTCATTGACCCAAGAAGGATTGTACCTCATTTCATGGGAAGAAGGGGATAAAGGCCTAGAGGTGTTGTAGCTGGAAAAAGTTAAAAGCTAATCATTATCCTTCCACATGCTTGCCCTAAGGTCCTGATAGCAATGAAACACTACTCCATAAAAAACAAGGTCTTTCTAAAACATGTAATTAATAAGTGTCATGTTTGTTGTGGGAATGCATTTGTAGTTTCTTTTAATTTCCATTGCACATAACACTCAATGTTCGGACCATAATAAATTAAAGGTAAGGGCTTGGGAAAATGTTGCATTGCAAATGACGGACACAAAACACCTTCCACGAAGACACCCATAAATGAGACACTATGAACTTTTGATATGTCAGGAACCCCATACCTATAAGTCTTCCCCAACCCATCTCATACTCATCACATTTCTAGTCTACTTGGGAAACATTCCTTGACTTGGGGATTGGCTTACCCAATAGGGAACCATGACACCCCTCCCATACCTAAATTAGGAAAAAATTATAAGGCCTTTGAGCATATTTTTATTTTGAAAAGGGGGTTTGATGCACATGTTTGGGTGGTTCTTATATTAATTATGGATTACTTGGCATGATACTTGTGACTTGTGGACCCTTGAAGGGCATACTTGTTTGTCTTTGTAGGACCTTGCCCACAGGATGGACAATGGACACAACATGAACAAAACCATGGATGATGAACATTGCACATAGATGATAGAGGATGTTGCCTTTGGAGGAACTTTGGCATCACTAGAGGATGAGGTCACACCCTTCTCCACTTGGACATTGGCCTTTGGAGGCCTAGGACATCTTCTCCTATCCTTTGACGTCACCTTGGAAGGCTGGGGTTTGATGGATGAGATGGTTCTAGAGACGGATTGATAGGAGGAGACCATGGCAGGGCACTTTGGCATGACACATGGCCTTTCGAGGCCCAACATCTCCCTCCCCATTCCTGAAGTTTCACTTGGAGATCCTATGTCACTCTCTTAGGGTACGACGTCACCCTTCTAGGGTTTTATTTCATGTAAAATTTTAGTTTTCACATAATGTAAAGACAAATTGAAGGGGTAGACCCCATTATATTTGGTTTTTGACAATTTAAAGTGGACATATAGGTCAAGGTATCCCCATGTAAATAAATCCCCTTGACATTTCATTTTATCATCACAACTTCTCACCTTTCTAAGAGGACTACTTCTGAATTTTTCACTATTTTTGGGCAATCGATTTCTCTCTCTTATGCGCTATCTCTTGGAGGTCAATTTTGGATACTTCTTTCCTAAATTTTGGATAGTATTGCTGCAATTAAGGTTTTTTCTTCTCATATCTTGGTGAAGTAAGTAAATTTATGCAATTTTGTCTCATTAAATGTTGTATGGTGAATTTTACTTGTTCATATTTAATATCTTACTTGGAAAAACCCTAAGAGAGGAGCATAAGTGCTTCCTCCTCTCAGAAGGTTAATATTATCCATAATTTGTGAATAAATCCTACCTAGGGTTAGACTCTAAATCCCTAAAGTTCTATCACTGTAGGATTTTATCCCTAGATTCTTGATTCTTGACCTAGGTGAAGCTACAAGAAGGGAGAAAAGGTTTCTAGGGCCCAAAAGTGATTGCACCCTAGACAATCCCTCTCCTTAAGGTTCAATCTCTAAGGCCATAATGTGATAACACCTTAGAGACTGAATCCTACCTCTTGGTTACATTTAGATCAAGTTACAAGTTAGTTTCATTTGCTTTTGTAAAGACTCCATAGCCCTCAAAGGCACTAATATTCAAGCTCTCTTATGGTGAAAGTGATCAACAAACTCTCAATTTTCATTCTCTCAAACTTCCTACTAACTTTAATAACACTAAATTAAGCTAATTTACTAATAAGCCTTTGTTGTTGCAAAGTTTTTCTACAACCATCCTAACATACACTAATTTGTTGCATACATTGCTCTAATAGTAGCCTAACATACCCAGAAATTGAATCTAACAATTGGACATTGTTCTATTGAGTTAATGCTAAGTTTCATGGTAAATTGTTGCAATTACGAAGTGTATGTTTTGTTATTGTTATAATTTTTCTATTTCTGTTATACTACTGTAATTTTCTACAATTTCATAACAACCATAATGATCTTTGTTGTCTAGTCTTAAAGAGGTATTACTTGCATACTTGTGCTTGGAAATCATCATATATATGCTATAAGTGTTCTTGTCCCGGGTAGGTACTCAAGACATGTTTTACCTCTTAGCTCTCCTTGACCTAGAGCTTGACTTAGGTGATCAAAAGAGGCAATGATAGGCTTGGATAACAAACTTGATACTTTGATCCCTTGAGATCACAAGGGAAGCCTCCCCTATGATGGATCTCCTCCATCACCAAAACATGGGGATTTCTTACTAAGGTGACATTGATAGGATATCCTATAGTTACGCAAGATTTGGTGATCTTGTGTTGGGATTTGCACAACTACAAATCCTAGGATAACATTTTAGTTCCGTTGTCGGGGAGGGTTGAGTCATTCTCCTCGATGACATATCTTTTGGTAAAATTTCTCCCGAAGCCCTTATTTCCTAAGTTTACCTGGCAACTCCTCTGAGGGTAGTTCCCTCACCTTCCTTTGATGACTCCTCTGATATATTCATAAGTGTCATCCTACTTTCAACTTTGTATCGAGTGATGACAACATGACACCCTAGAATGACCATGAAGGATATCCTTCTATTGATTTTGAGAACATTCTTGGATACCCAAATGAGTTTGATATTTGGTCGGAAGATCGAATGTTCAGGGGTTATGTCGTTATTCATATTGTAGAGTTCCTTGAGTACATATGGGAAATATAACCATAACATGAGGACATACAAATAAAATTATTTATAAATTTATTGGCCTTGGAAGTGAGAAATTGGATCAAGGATTGCTGCAAGCCAAAGGGAATAACTTCACTCATAGATCTCATCAATAGATTTATTGAGTATTGGTGCCCAAATTATTAGACATATGAAGATGTCCTTTGAGATATTACAATAGTCCTTGAGGATGTGGGGTTCACCACTGAGATTGTAGAAGATCTCAAGAAGGTTCACCATGCTTAAAACCAAGAACCCGAGGAAGAGATTTGTGAAGGAATTCCTCATGAAGACGAAGTGTTGGTGTTTGCTCCTCCTTTTGATGAAGTCATTCAATCCTCCATGCCTCCTGCACATAAAGTAGAGAGCACGACAACTTACAATCCTTTACAAGACTTTAATGATGCTTTATTATATGACTCAAAAAGTGAAGATGTGTTGGAGGAACCCTTGGATGCACTAGACCCTTCATGTTATAATGAAAGTGATGATGTGATTGAAAATATTGATGATTTTATACATGTTGGGAGATGTAAATGGGATGTGTTTTGTCTTGATGAAGATCCCATTTATGACATTGAAGGTCATTTTCAATCCTTTCCTTTACAACCATGTGTGATTGCTA
>ML807468.1:72462-85646 GCA_009831015.1 Picea engelmannii | reverse complement strand
TGATCCTCGGGTTCCAATACATTCATATCCAAAAAAAATTGTGACTTGGAGGAATATTAGAGAGCATCAAATCTCCTTTTTCTCAAGCAAACCTAACCCATAATTATCTCCTTCTGTTATTCATCAAAGTGTTGAATCTATAGATTTAATTGATATACATGAAGATTTGCTTTCTGCTTCAAAATTTCCTCTAGAATTGTTGATAGATCTCCATATTTCTCCTTTAGAATCCTATCAAGAAGTAGGCTCTTCCTTTCGACTTTTCTTGAAAATCCTATTAATCCCTTATTCACTGCGATCCCACTGGAGACTCCACTGTGTTTTAATGGAAAGATCAATTAGTGCTATGGTAGCTGTAAGGTTTTCTCCATTTGAATTTTCAAATATGCCCGGATTTCCCAATCCAATGCCCGATACAAGAGTATGGGAAGATTGTCTTCCTAGATTCAAATAATATGATGATGATAATCCAACTCAACATTTGAGAGAATTCCACTTTTGTATGCATCAACTGAGTATTTTTCATTAAGATATCCTCATGAAAAATGTTCATAATCTATTTATCTTGAGAGACTTGAAAATGGTACAGATCTTTACCTGTTGCTTGTATAGCTTCACTAAAGGATTTTCATATAATGTTTCATTCTCATTGCAAAAGTATATATCCCACAACATTTCCTTTTGAAAACTACTACAATGAAAGATTTAAATCAGTTCTAGTGGATATAAAAGATTTTCCCTGTAGAAATGAAGAGGAAAAGAAATTTACTAATGATGATTCTGAACAATGTTTTGAAAGGGAAGCTTACTCTACTAGTGAGAATGAAGAAGATAACCTTGCAAATTCAAATGAAGAGGTATCACTGGAGGGTGATTACACAGAATCTTCGAAGAATCTACATGAGGATACAATGCTTCTTTATGTCTTGATAGATACTAATCAATATCCTATTCAGAGAGATATTTCTTCTTTTGAGGATGGTCATGAGTTGCAAATACCTGTTATTGTTTCAAGAAATCTGGTATGTGTTGATGAATGTTTACATTTTCAAGAAGATCATGGGAATATTTATGAATTTACATATTATGAGTTTCTTGTTGAACACTGCCATAATGAAGAACTTGAGTCAATTATAGAACATAAAAAATATTGTTCCTATAGTAGTGAAGATGAGAAATAATTTTCTGAAATTGAGTTTGAAAAGGATGTCAGTTATGGATATATTCATTAGGATTTTCAACAAGAGACAATGCTTTCTTTCACACCTATTGATCAAAATCAAGTTTGTGTTGCTAAAAATTTTGTAAATATATTTGAAGGTAACATTATTGATGACATGTTGCCCCTTGTTTTTTTGAGCCATCTGCTACTCAATGGTTAGTTCATGAGGAATCCGCTCATACTAGATTCTACAACACAGATCCTATTTTTGATGAATATAAAGTTGAAGAAGATGTGTAGAGTTCTGTGTCATCATTCACAAAAAATTCAAACAACAATAAGTTCATATATGACCGTTATGACACAAAATCAGAGCTTGGTATTGTGGAACAAATATGTACAGTGGCATCTTCAGTAAGTGTTATTAGCACACCAGTGTATGATAACTATGAGAGCTCCGATGAAGAATTTTAGAGAGAAGAATTATTTTCATTTGTTCTTAAAGATATAGAGCTTGACAATAGTGAACAATGAAAAATTTTCAATGTGATGAAGTTTTTGTACTTCCCCCTTTAATACTTCATTAGAATAAAAAACATAGAAATCGAAGAGTATTCAAGAGCAGTTCAGTGAAATCAATCACGAAGAAGAAACCTCAATTTTTTTTGAGAAGCCTATCATCCCTCATATTCTTCATGATCCAATTGCGTTTTGGTTGGAGTCCACAATATCCAATGTCTCATATGACTTAGGTTATATGAGGATGATATTTTCAGATCATAAGTATGAACTTCGCAATCATATGATGTTACAACTTCCACTTTTGCTTGTCCTTATTTTGCAAAAGTACATACAAGGAGTTCACCCAAGCAGTACGAAAATTTCTTGGTATCATTGGAAGTATCATTTCACTTGATCAAAGTAGATAGACTGGTCAGAGTAGGAGGGTTATGTACATAAATAATATTGTAGTTAAGCATTTGTTTTCATCTTGTAGAGTTTATTTTAATTTTACTTCATTCACCATTTGTTACTTGAGAAAGGAGGTAGGATGCTAACATTGTACGCTATTGAGTGTTTTTGTTTCATATACCAGATCAGTTTCAGGTGTGAAGGAGATATATCATTTTGAGGCAGACTCCATAACCCGACAGAAGAAGGCACTTGGTCTATAGTTATCAATAGACCATAGGGGTATGTTGTCCCCGCTAGAGCCGATGTTAGTACCATATTTGTTCCTAGAACATATATGAAGGTTTGGTGAAGTTATAAGGTAGAGATTGGATGAGCTAGAAATATAGGGCATGATTCTAGAGCCTCTGAATAGTCAAAGAGCCAAGTTATTTCAAGGCCTACTAAAAACGTGGAAGAAAATTCATGCCTGGGCACTTAAGGAAAGATTTAAGCACTCATGCACTTGTAGGAGGTCAAACATGGCTTATCGCACCCCTAAAAAGCCTAAATTGTATTAGTTGTAGGGCCTACCATAACACCAGGATCTAGGAACCAAGTGTTAACAATATGCGGGGCCAAAACCCATTGGGAAGCTACATTCCACATATGATCAGGTGTTAGATCGATGATCCAGATCATTTCACATTGGAAAGTTACACGAGGTTTAATATACTAGGCTATTGGGTAGTTGAATTTCCAATACAACACAGTCCCCTGATCACCCAATCACTGATCCACCGAGCTCACCAGGCCATCAAACCATCGGGCCCTCAGGATTTTTTAAGTCTGCAGTGATGTCATAACTCTGATACCCAATATCTTGGGCCACATCAGCATGCCAACAATGCAGCTGTCAGACCAGTCAGAAACAACCACATGGACATGTGGGGCCCATCGGATACACAACATAACACATCAAAAGCGGGTGACACATGTCATCCCTACCTACCACATCAACGCCATCGTGGGACAATAGAAAGCTGCCATGCATCTAGGATGACATCAACATGACATTGTCGAGGCCTTAGAAAATTGTGGCTTTGACTGCACCAGATCAATGACTCTCCTTGTTTTTCGGGGTGAGATCGACGGTCCAGATTCGATCTCGGGTCTCGAAGCATATCGACCTACCAGGCCCCCAAGATTTTCTTCAAATGCTAACATGCCCAACATAAGTTCCCGATCACTAGTGTGTCGATTCACTGCAACACCAGGATCACTGGGACATTGAGATACTAGGGCATCGAGATATAAAATCCAATGGTTCTTCTTCTCCATATTGACCTCGATCCAGTGCCATGTCATCACATCAATGAAGCACTATCAGATCCAACTAATGACTGCCACGTGGATGTACGAAACTCACCAAAAATATAGAAAAACACTCCTAGTTGATTGACACGTGGCCTACTCCCTTTCCATGTCAACACCATCATAGACCAATATCGAGTAGCCACGTGTCCATGGGACTAGGTTGACATCAGCTGTGACCTCATATTAACTTAAAGTGTTTTGGGTTTTGATCAAAGTTGTTTAACGATGAATATTTGATCAAGCATTGTGTTCAATGGTCCATATTAAACCGTGAAAGGTCCTATACTGGTTCATCGTGCTATCAGGCCATCGAGAGGTTAAACCTCCAAGCAATGTCTCTTCACCAATGCATGATATCTGATATACTGGGCCACCAGGCACCAAGGCCATCATCTGTTGGCAATTTTCACTCATTGTTAAGGCTGATCCGATAGAGATAGTCCCCATGTCTAAAAGGTTACATTGCATGCATGGTTCCATGGCTTACCCATCCACATTCAAATTCAGTGGGGACACCTTTGCCTTATGAAACAGTTCCAAATGAATCTCATGATGAATGTGGGATTAACTCCGATCGGTCCCAGACCAATAGTCAAGATTGCTTGTTGAAAACAATCCAACGACTACTGAGTTCTATCACTTCCACATAGGAATTTTGGATAATCATCAAACACGATAGTTAATGGAAGGAAAAACAACAATTTTATGAGATAAAGAAGCTCGAAAAGAGCTATCGTAGGTTAAATTAAAAGGGATGGGCAAGCCAATTGTAAACGATACTCAACATAACATAAATTCCTTCAGGCAAAAGTAACTATTTTCTACCAAGGGGAAAACCACTTAAGAATCAAGAAGCACTAAGAATATTCAAGAAGCAGTTTTAGGCATCAATGAGAAGAATAAAAGACAATGAATGAACTCATTTTTAGGGTCAACACTTTGGGGAATTTAAGAGTTTCTTATAACCATAGCTCTTTTATCAGAAACCTTGAGCACAGATAGATGGTAAATGCAACAAACAACCAAATATTCATCCCCTATGTCATGTTCCAGTCTGTAATTCCTTTCCTTATATTATATGTGTTCTTGTAAAGCATCTCCTCCCATTTTTCTTTTCTTGTAGTAGATTTGATCTATAAAATCTCAAACAAAAGACTAAGCACCATATTCAATGTTACTGTATGATGTCTAGTCATGACACGTAAGTAATTTCCTCTGGATGAATGACCATTTCTTGTCATTTCTTTGTGAATTTAAATGAAATGCAGAGGGTACCTCCATGTATTTGAATGTATGAATATGTTAACTGTATGAAGCATGTTTTATTGATCTATATGCACTTGTTAGAGCTGTTGAATTCTTAATTTCTCAACACATTATTCTTTCTTCATAGGCTACAAGATTCATTCTCAATAGTGCCCCGCATGCTTATCTTGTTTTTCTTCTGTTTTACCTTTTCATTATCCCTTAAAGCTTGATTGTTTGAAGCACTTGTAGACACATGCCTCTGAGAGTTGAGAGCATTTGTTATTTGAGTTGAGTTTTTTTGAGGTCCTATAGTTTTGAGGAAGAGAGAGGGAAAATCTTTCCAAATAATTGCAAAGTTACCTTACTTCAAATATAGCCTTAAGACTCATCCCGAGTCTTAGCTTCTGGGGTGCCTCGACATCGTTCCAATTGACATACTGAAACATCTTGAGGGATAATAATACACAAATTGGAAAGGGAGAAAACCAAAACATAAATAGAAAAAAATGAAATGAAATATTAAAATAAATAAACCTTAACGACTTAATGGAGATGGGAGACTGGGCATTGGTAGGAAGTTTCCCTAGGAAGAGAATGAGTATGCAAACTACAAGGAGAACACCTTGTAGAGGAGGTTTTTATAAAACCTCCCTAAAAAAGTAATCTCTTATTTGTTTACAATGGAGGTTTTTAGTGGAGGCGAGAAACCGAATGTTTGTGCAGAGGTGCGCCTCCATAGTCCAAATGCACTAGTGTGCTCCAAAACATAATGCACCTGTGATGACAAAATAAAGTGCATCGATAATCGTTATTAATATAAAATGCTAAAATATCATTTTTTTATTTAAAAAAAATGCACAACGGTGCTCTCAGATAACAGGCGTGCGCCGGGGCATCTAAAATACCGGTGCACTGGAAAACAATAATATATATATACCCAAAACTTCGATATATATAATAATATATATAGAATAGTGGAGTTTTTTATATTTACCCAAAAATCCAAGCGATGTGTTATGGGGGATCAAACACATTGGTGAGTTCAACTATATGGTGCACCATGATAGGGTAAAATAAACAAAAAACATACTGATGTGTTATTGAATGCTCTCGTGTGTCACTGAACGCACCGATGTGTCTTTATTATCAGGCGCACCTTGGGAGGGTAAAATTAAAAAAAATTACCAAACTGATTTTCATTATTATGTTTCCTTTCGTGCTTCCAACCTATCACACAAGCACTGATGCTCACCCTCCTTCTACGACTGCCCTGTTTGCAATGCTCTATAATGTTGCTTCTTTAGTGCCACTGTAGATTCCATACATTTTCCAATTTTGGAAGAAAGTTAAGAATTTCATTTTTCCTCTATGAGCCAACCATGCCTCCTCGGGTGAGAAGAGACTAGGTATTTTTTTTGTTACCTCCTTATTTTAATTTCCATTGGATTAAAATTTAAAATTGGCATCTTTTTCAATTTAAAAAAAATTATGCGGGGTGCGCTTCATGCGTTCAACTCTCCCCATACACAATGCGCATTGTGATTTCAAAGGAAGCACTTTCCACGTTGTGTCTTGTGAATTTACATGAAATGCCATAGGAAATACACAAAATATTACCAAACACACCGCAAAACACTGAGCACCGCACACTAGAAAGCTACATTTCTGGTGCCTTTGTCTAAGAAGAGATATTGTTTTCGCATAATAAACCTACCAACGTGTTTTAACAACTTGAACACACAGGTGCCCCTTACCTAACATAATGCCCCATGATTGATTTGTTATTAAATACCACACATTTCTAGATGAGGCACCACAAAACCAATGTGTTATATGGAATAATCGCACTAGTGAACCATATAACATCACATGCGTAAAAATTATCATGCCCGTGCATTTAGTGACTAACATAGTACCACTAAAAATACAAACCAGGGTTCCAATCAAGATGGAGCACTGAATTTACCAATGCACCTTCATGGTGCATTGTATGGAATAACACACACTAGTGAATTTAGTTACTAATGTAGCATCGATTCACCATACAACATAGAGCACCATCAAAATTGCGAACATGGATGATCAAACTTACCGATGCACCTTAATAGTTCATATCAGTGCGTTTAATGAAAAATGTAGCACCAATGCAGAAAATAAAATAGAGTAATGTGTACAATGCTTGTTTTCTAATAAATCACATCGTCAACTATGCATATTGTTTACTAAAGGCACACCGATTACTTTACCACATTTTATTTTTCAAACATAAATTAATTTTAGTTTTTTATAAATAGAAAATGTTTATATATGTGTGTGTGTTATAATTTCATTTTCTTTTGTCTATATATATGTGCCTAAAAAGAATTGTATGTGAATCAAAGATGATGACGATGAGTGCATGAGTAGGAGCAACAACAACATGTCGACACATACAACTTTGTATGTGAGTGAGAGGCTAGAGAGAGGGAGAGGGAGAGGATTCGTCACCCTATTGCAGTGCATACTCGTTTCCTTTTGAGGGATGTTGGCCTCCTCAAGTTTTATGAGAGTGATACATTCGTCAGGGGCAACTCTTCATTTTTATGGTAGTTGATTCATCATTGCTATCATGGTCAATAGGCATTCAAGGTTGGTTCCAATTCGTGATATCAACCCATAGAGGAGGATATTTATTTAATCATCGGGTTTTCTAAGAGGGGGAAGGTTTGACCCTAGTTCCTTGATCTAATGTCCAACATTACAGGAGAGATCCAATTGGAACATGTGTACAGATATGCTGGTCTAGACATTGTGCGTACTTCGGACTTCTAGGTTGTTGGTGATCAGTTGTGGATAGATTCATTTGGTGCAGAGGAGGTTAATTGATTTTCCCTTATTTTCATGACACTGGCACACTTTACCTCTGATGGGTGATGCATTAGTTTCTCATTTATGTACTATGTAAATAGTTTAGTTCAGAGGCCCTAACCGATTAGGTGGTCAAAGAGTTTTCTGTGCCAGTTTTTTTTCACATGAGATTGTTGCCACCCTGTTTTTGATGTGAGGTTATTCTTCCCATTTGTGTTAGGGTTGTTTACATTATTTTTCTAAGAGGTTTCATGTCACTCGACTGACAATTTCATGCTCCCCTCCAAGGCATATGACTGATGTGCGTATGCTCATGTGGGGGCAATTATTTCCCAAGAGGGGCCAGGTGGAGTGGTCGTCTACTCCGATTGATAGAGATATATGTGATTTTTTGGTTGAAGAGGACAATATTGTCCCTAGTCTTGTACAATACCCATACACATGAATGGATTGGAGAGGATTTCCAAACATCCCATTTACCTCAGATGAGCCAACATATGACAAAGGTAATATTATCGTTATGTTTTGATAAATCTAGTTACATATTTTTTTCTCTTATTTAATGCACATGTAATTTATTGTAACATTTTGTTTCAACTATTTGATTATTATTGTCTATTGTTTTGTAGATATTAGCACATATGTTGGGGACAAACCTCCCCAACACGATGAGGAGATGTATGAGGCAAATGAACAACCTCTAGTACATAGACCCTGTTATCGCACAAATTGTAGGTTGGGAAAAACCCAACCCAATCCACAATATGGACAGAATTGCATGAGAGTATACCCACTGTCACCTTAGATAAACCCTCCCCTCACTTTAGTGAAGGATAAATCCTAGACAAGGGGAGAGGCCCAGTGAGCCTAGCGGGAAATGAAATGGAAAGTGGAGTAGTGGAGAGATAACCCCCTATAGGTAAAATATGGGAATGAAGGGAGACCTGGGAGGATGTCTTGTGGTTGAGGGAATTTTCCAAAGGTCTTGAGTACCTGCACCAAAATGTGAAACTTACCTGAGACACAAGAAAAGACGAAGATACAAGCCCGATATTCCAATGGACAAGCAAGTGAAACTTGTTGTCCTATATAGAAACAATATAAAATGATATAAATCAAGAGGTAAATGATAATCAAAGCTGTTGAATAAGTCACTAAAAGTCTAGTTAAATATACAATAGATGAGCTAGTGGTGACTAGTATAACTCAAGTGAAATAAGACAAGACTTTAATGTTGGGTATGTGTTATATTCTTTGCATGAGTAGTAGTGTTTGCATTGCGTCAGGCGCGCAGGGGGTTTTGAGGGGGAGTGCATGGGTGTGAAATCCCCCCCCGCCGGGGTTCGGGGGCAGCACCCCCGATAATTTTTTTTCCTCAAGAAACGTGTCACATTTTTGGGCGGTTTTTCAGCACATGGTTTTTGCCGATGGTTTTCTATTTCTGGTTAAGGAATTAAGGTTGTTGACTAATCGAGGTCATTGGGTTAGAGTTTTGGATGCCGCTGGATCCTATATGTATATTGTATTGTAAACAATATAACACAATGAATGAATATAGAATATGCTGGTTTTCCCGGTTTAGGTTTCCAGGGGAAAAATCTCTGTGTAATGTTTGTATTTGCCATTGTATTTTTTCTGTTCTTTTACTGAAAATCTGTTTGGAGTGAATATTGTACAAGGTTAAAATCTACATTTGGTATCATAGCTTTGTTAGCTTCAGGGGGACGCCTTTGTGGTCAAGGGTTTGGCTCGGGACTGTGATAAGCCTTGTTACAGTGGGAGATCTATGGTATTGATTGTTCAGGTGAAAAGAAATGGAAGACAATTCGAAGATGGAGATCGAGAAGTTTAATGGGAAAAGTTTTGAGCTGTGGAAGCTCAATATGGAATATCTATTGGCAGACAGAGATCAATGGATTGTGGTATATCTAGGTACTGCACCTACAGGAACTTCAGTAGATGACTGGAAAAAGTTGGATCAGAAGGAAAAATCACAATCCAACTGTGTCTCTCAGATTCAGTATTACTGAATGTGTCAGAGGAAGATACAACCAAGGATTTATGGGATAAGTTGGGGAAGTTGTATCAGTCTAAGTACCTAGTAAATAAACTATTCCTGAGAAAGAAGCTATATAACCTGAGGATGAGAGATGGAGACTCGGTGGCAGAGCATTTGAATGCCTTCAATACTATGGTAAGTCACTTAATATCTGTTGAGATTAAAATTTCAGAGGAAGATAAATGTATCGGTTCACTATGTTCTTTACCAGACTTGTGGGATAGTCTGGTTGTGGCCATAAGTAGTAATACAACTTCCTTGAATTTTAATAAAGTGGTCTTATCCTTGTTGTCAGAGGAGATGAGACGAAAGAATATGGAAGGACATAGAACATACACATTATTTGCAAGAAGAAGTTCCCATGAAAGAAATAGATCTAATTTCTTTGGGAGATCTAAGTCTAAGGGTAGATCTAAATCTCCTGGAAAGTTTGTAAAGGTATGTTGGAGATGTGGAAAAGAAGGGAATTACAAGAAGCAGTGTAGATCCAAAGTTGAGAAAAAGAAGGGATATGAAGAATCTCCTTCTATGAAAGAAAAGACTTCCACGGAAGAAGGAGGGGATGTGTACTTGGCTTCTTCAAGAACACATGTAGATCAGGAGGCATGGTTGGTTGACTCAGGTGCATCCTTTCATATGACTCTCCACAGGGAGTGGTTCTGTGAATATGAAAGGTATGATGGAGGTAATGTTTTCCTAGGTGATGAATCAACAACCAGAATCATAGGTGGAGGAAAATTCAAGTTGAGGCTCATAGATGGAAGGATTAGAACACTACTTGGTGCTCTGCACATCCCAGGTTTGGCAAAAAATTTGATTTATGTAAGAAAAATGGACGATGCAGGGGTAAAAACAATATATGAGAAGGAAACCTGTAGGATGGTTCGAGGAGCAATGGTGTTGTTAAATGGAGTTTGGTTTGGAACTCTGTATAAGCTGCAAGGAAGCACTATTAGTGGTGGGTGTAATAGTTCCATTGTTCTTGATATTGGGGTTGAAGAAGAAAGAACTCCTACACTCTCTGGAGAAAAGGTTATGTTGTGGCATCAAATATTGTGGCATATTGGAGAGAAGGCTCTTCGACTACTACATGGTAAAGGTATGTCTAACTGCTCTCTGGATTTTGATTTCTATGAACATTGTGTATATGGGAAGAAGAATCGGGTAAGATTCCCTTCTGGTGCAACAAGGGCAGAAGGAATTTTACAGCTAGTTCACAATGATGTTTTTGGACCTGTGTCGGTCCCATCATTGGGAAAATCCATGTACTATGTCTCATTTATAGATGAATTCTCGAGGAATAATTGGATATATTTCCTCAGGAAGAAATCTGAAGTCTTTGACAGGTTTAAAGAGTTTAAGGCTCTTGTTGAGAATCAAACAGAGAAAATAATTAATGTGTTGAGGATAGATAATGGCAGAGAGTTATGTGAAAATGAATCTGAAGAATACTTTAAGAAGTGCAGTATAGCAAGGCAAAAGACTACTCCATATACACCTCAACATAATGGAGTTTTAGAAAGGATGAACAAGATGCTAATGGAAAAAGAAAGGTGCATGGTCAGTGGTACCTGGTTAGGGCAAGAATTCTGGGCAGAGGCAGTGGGTACTGCATGTTACCTGGTCAAGAGATCATCCTCATCAGTGTTGGATGTCAAGACTCCACAAGAGGTATGGACTGATAAGAAACCTTCTCTCACACATCTCAAGGTATTTGACTGTGATGCATATATTCATGTTCCAAAGGAAAACATGAGTAAGCTAGATAAGAAGGTTGAAAAGTGTATCTTTATCGGATATAAAGATGGTCTCAAAGGTTATAAGCTTTGGAATCCATAAAATAAGAAGGTAGTGTATGGCCGAGATGTGGTATTTAGAGAAATGAAGGATGTTGTTAAACATGAAGTCATACCAAGTAAGAAAGAACCAGAGAAAATAGAGTTTGATTTAAAGGATGATGAGTCAGACTCTACAGAAGAACATGAATCAGAAGAAGAAGATCCTCATACTCCAATATTGAGGAGATCAGTTTGAGAAAGAAGGCTACCAGAAATGTATACTCCATCTGATTTCCGTTCAAATTTTGCTTTGTCTATTACTGATGATGATCCTAGAACTATCAGGGAGGAAATGGATTGAGAGGATGGAAATCTCTGGAAAAAGTCCATGGAACAAGAAATGACATCCTTGGATAAGAATGAGGCTTAGGATCTAGTGGAGTTGTTGACTGGAAGAAAGCCCATTTGGAAACAAATGGGTATTTAAAAAGAAGTTGAATGGTGAAGGAAAAGTGGAGAAATACAAAGCTCGGTTAGTAGAAAAGGGTTATTCCCAGGTTGAGGGAATTGATTTTGGTGAGATTTTTTCTCTTGTTTCCAAGTTAATCTCTATAAGATTTCTGTTATCTGTTGTTGCTGCATTTGATTTTGAAGTAGAACGAATGGATGTGAAGACAACATTCCTACATGGGGATTTGGAAGAATAAATCTATATGAAGCAACCAAAAGGTTGTGCTGTGAAGGGAAATAAGGCGCTGGTATACAAGCTGAAAAAGTCCTTGTATGGTTTAAAACAATCACCAAGGATGTGGTATAAAAAATTTGATACTTATATGCTGGGACTTAGCTTCAAAATAAGCAAAGAGGATCACTGTGTGTATTTTAAATTAATTGGTGATCATTTGATTCATTTGGTCTTGTATGTGGATGACATGTTGATGATAGGAAACAACAAGGAGATTATCCAAGATGTGAAAACTTAGTTGTCCTCTAAATTTGACATGAAGGATCTCGGTGCTTCAAATTTCATTTTGGGGATGGAAATTAAAGAGATCAGAAAAAGAGGAAACTTTGGTTAAATCATAGAAAATATGTTGAGACAATATTCTAGAGGTTTAATATGCAGGAATGTAAATGTGTCAAGGTTCCTATTGCTGTTGGTGTAAAATTATCTGCGGATCAGTGTCCCAAGACACAAGAAGAGGAGGAGGACATGTCTCGTGTTCCATATGAGTGCAATTGACAGTTTGATTTATGCAATGGTCTGTACTAGACCGAACATTGCACATGCAGTGGGACTTTTGAGCAGGTATATGTCAAAACTAGGGAAGGAGCATCGGAGAACAATAAAAAGGGTTTTCAGGTATTTGCATGGTACCACTAGTTATGGATTGTGTTACCAAGGAAGATCAGGATTGGACAAAGTGGTGGATATACATGGCTTTGTGGATGCATCCTAGGCTGAAGATCTGGATCGTAGGAGATCTACAAGTGGGTATGTGTTTAACCTATTTGCAAGAGAAATAAGTTGAATGAGCAAAAGACGGGTTGTAGTGGCACTTTCAACTACATAAGATAAATACATGGCAACCACTCATGCAAGTAAGGAAGCAATATGGTTACAAAGATTGTGTTTAGGTATTGGGTTGGTACAACAAGCTGTAAGGATAGATTGTGATAGTCAGAGTGCATTTTTTTTGGCGAAGAACCCGACTTATCATTCAAAGACAAAGCATATTGATATTCAATATCACTTTGTGAGAGACATGGTTGAAGAAAATAAAGTATTGCTGATGAAGGTGGAAACTTTGAAGAATGTTGC
>ML807468.1:40382-54590 GCA_009831015.1 Picea engelmannii | reverse complement strand
TTTCCTAGGTGGACCCCTCTCTAAGCCATGTGGAGAAAATTAAGTGGAAAAGGGAATGAATTTTTGGCATGGGGTTCATGACATACAAGGGTTCGTAGTGTCTCATTCATGGGTGCCTTTGTAGAGGCTGTGCTGCACCTTTGTTTTCAATGCATCATTTTTCCAAGCCTAGTTTTTTCCATTAATTAATTAAGGCCCAGAATGACTAGGTACTCCCTATGGGAAAATATAAGCTTGGGGGGCAATACCACTATGTCACTTGAAGGGAGAGGTACACATAGTGCCATAGGGGTAAAATCAAGCTTGTAACACACTTGTGTAGATCCCTCAACAAATGGGACATTATCTATATATATATATATATATATATTTGCTTTTGTATGTCTTTGATTTCTTAGGAGAAACATTTCTTTATTCTCAAGACCTCTTTGGGAAAGCATATGGAAGTTTATGATTTGGATTTTATCATTTTCGAGATACATTCCCTCTAGGCCTTTATCCCCTTCTTCCCATGAAATGAGGGACAATCCCTTGTTGGGTCAGTACACCTGAAAATCCCAAAAGATATGGAGATGAGAGGATGAAGTGTGGGAAATGATAAGTGTTGTTCCTGAGTTTATACTTAAGGCTTCAAAGTACAATGTCAAGGCATCCAAAATAAAATGATAGTTCTTGATATGAAAAGAAGATCAAAACTTTTAGGAAAAAGAAACTATGGCTGATTCCTAAGTTGTCTTTGCCTATCTTCCCAATGTTCGCGGGCACTTATGTCTTGTTAAATCGTTGCCCATGAGCATTCAATCTCAACCCTGGTATTAGCGGTCTTTAAGATAGTATTAAACAAGGTTAAAGCAATGTTGGTCTGATCTTTAAGACTGGGTTCAATATCGGGTTGCCTTGCAACAGGTACAGTCACGGAGAAAGAAACAATCTAAGGATCTGTTGTTTTTAATATTTTCTTTTTATATTTTCAATTGAATGGGAAAAGTTCCTAAAATTGAATTAATGGTATAACAACCCAAAGGCCGTTTTTTGTATCTGAGTTAAATTTGAAAATAATGAATGTAATGAGAGAAAAACATAAAGTTGTTAAACAAAGCAAGGCATCAATCATAGAAGAATCTTACTTTGCAAACAAGAGAAGAAGATAAATGATGTAACCTTTAATGAAGCATAAAATGTAGTGATCTAACTAACTCACAGGTCTTGTATTTGCTAATAGAAAACACAAAGGAAAATCTTTAAGGAATTAGATAACTAAATGAAACATATAACCACATTAGAAGTTGTACTAAATTACGATCATGCATTCATCAAAGACATATGAATAAAGATGCTGGAGTATGAAAGAACAGAAGAAAACATAACTCAAAATTGATGAAATATGGAAGCTCTGGTCTGCACTTGTATTAATTCTAAAAAAAGAGAGATTTCTCTATTACAATTGGCAAGAAGCAACCCTTTTTAGTCTTTTGCAAATATATTTATACAAAAAAGTTCTCAACCCTAGGTGGTTAGAATTCTCGTTATTCCTAGATAGTAATAGTTACAAAATGAAAACTTGAACCGTTTCACTTGGTTCTTTTCTATCTCTTTATCATACCGGCAGAACAAGTGTGCATATGTTACTTCATAGATTCTTTGAAGTACTTCCTTCACCTTGCTCAAGACACTTGACACACCTGCTTAAAAATTGAACTAAAAGTCTAGAAGGTTCTGTCACATCTTTTGCCTCAAAAAGATATAGCTTCTTTTGTAACTATGGCAACATGTCTTGTATCCTTTTATCTTAAGAAATCATTGACTGTAACTGTAGATTTGGATTTACCATCCATCTATCTATTTGAGCAACGTCAACCTGATTTAGTTGTGAAATTTCAGCCCAAGCTGCCTCTAAGCTTTCTTTGATGTCAAGTTGATGTTTTACAATGTCGATCTATCCTAGCAGTTCAAAACAATCATCTTTTCCGAGGCCTAGTGATTCTTTGTTAAGCAAATAAAAAATCTCTTCACAATCCTCTTTTATTTCCTTGGCCGTTCTTTTACTCTTGGCTATATTAGCCTCCCATGTGTTTAATATTATATCACCTCTGATTTTCTTCTCAATAGTCAATCTGAGAATCTTGGGAGTTACATATATTTCTTCTTTGGAGGATGACACAACCGCTTTTTAGAAAGTGATCCGGGCTGTAGTAGCCTCTCTTTCTCTGAAATCAATATTGTCCAATGATTGGTTTACTTCCCAGAAATGATCTTGGATGATTCCTACCTTAGCAAAAAGGTTATGTTGTGCTATTTCCAGTTTCTTTAATACTTCCAATGCTTCAGCCTGAAACAATGCTATATCCACAACCATTTTCTTAGTGGAACTAACCTTGCCTTGTAATTGTTTTATCAATTCATCTTGCTGGATAGTATGTCTTTCGCTCTCTTGCATCTTCTTATGTGTCTCTTCAAGACTGGACTTGAGAAGTTGTATTTCTTGCTTATCACTAGCTCTGGCCTGGTCCAGTCCTTTATTGACTTCTTATTTGACATTCTTTTTTGTCTTCCTTATTTGATTTTGCAACTAAATTATCATCTGATTCTCCTGCTTCAGTCTTTCCTTCAGATTATCATCTGAGAATAGGTTAGCTGTTGCAAAATCTCCCAAAGAGCCGACTACTTCTGTAGCAAAGTCTTCATCTTCCAAATTTTGTCCATCCAATAATACTCTGTTCTTTTTGACCATTGTGCCTTCTTTCTGGTGCATCTCTTTCTTCACTACATCTTTCCTTTTTTTACTGAAAAAGAAATTAGAGGGAGGTATCTCTTCAATAGAGATAGGCATGAGATCTCCTATGAGTATTACCTCTGCATTGGGGTTTCCTCTAGTGGACTGTAATGGTGTGACAATCTGAAAGGGGTTGTCAATTTCTATGGATAAATGTTTTTCGGTTCCATCTATACTTGATTTATCAGGTGAAGATAGTGGCTTATCTTCTCCTTTCTTTTTTAATGTGAAGATACCTCTGTCATTGGGATATCTTTTTTTTGAGTTGAGATCTCAGATTTCTCTGAGTTTTCTGAGGCTTCTTGTTTTCTATAGCTTCCGATTTCTGGGTTTCGGGTCTCCGTTTTCTCTGTAGCAGGAGACATTGGGGTTTTCCCTTGTAATACTTTCATAAGACTGCTTCTTCGGTGTTTTTGGAAATTGTAAAAAAAAATCGTTTCTTCCAGCGATAGAGCTTGAACTCGGCTCAGAAATTTTTGGTAAGATCTCACCCCTCGAAATACTTCATCCTAAGGGGATTCTTCATGTTCATATGTTTTCATATTGCATTGAGCTAAATGATTTCCCACAATTTGATATGGATCATGCCTTTTGAATTCGATGTCTATCGGTTTGACCTCCTCTAAAGTTGCAACCTCTACCTTGGAATGACCGAAATTCAACAAAGAAAACCTTCCAACCTGTAGAGGAAAAGCTGCCCAAAATTTCTTCTGAGATGCTTTTATCTCTTTACCAATGCCTCCTGTTACTGTCTGGTAAGCCATTTCTCTGCACACCAGTTTGTTAGGCAGAAAATTTGGGAGAGCACGAGGGGGAATTGAGCATCCAAAAACTCTGATATAAGAGAAATTCTCTTCAATAAACCAATCTGCAACTATTTTAAGGTTTCCCATAATTTTATCTGAAATCTGAGTGGGTGGATAACCATATAATGTTTGATGCACAGGAATTACTACATCATGATAGATTTCATAAAATAAATCTTTTACCTTTTCTTCCCATAGTTTAGAATGATAAAAATGGACAGGTTCTGTAGAGGTTGGGTTCCAATTCCAATTCATCAATGGAAATGGAGTTATGTAACATATGGCATCCATGACATACACAGACATATAAAAAGATGCAGGTTAGCATTTTGACTTCGCCATTTGGTACTCAGTAATTTTCTTGGTTAGGTTATCTGACATAATCTTAGCCCAATCGAAAGTGAAACCCTCGACTACCTCATGCATGATAGATACCCATTCCACCGGGAAATGAGTAGGGATTTTCCTTCCAAATAGTCTACATAACATCATGGCTATATAGACCATATATTCCTTTAATGATGCAATAGAATAAAAACCATGAGAATCAACTCTGAATTTCGTTGGAATTCCCCACCATTTTTTAACTATATCTGGGTAGGTTCGGTCACATTCTGCACATTCTTTTTGTTGAAGGTCTTCTATGAATGCAACATTATAAATATATTTAGAATTAGGGGATATTTGTACATTACTTGGATGTGTTCTGGCTTGAAAGAGCCGACAACGGCCTTTTGGTTATTTATGATGCTCCTGGTCTGCACATCTGTGTTCCCCAGAGCCCAACGTATCATGTCATTGTATGGCATGAGCTTCGACCATGTAGCTATTTTATGAAGTTCAGAATCTACTATAACTCTGAGTTTGGTTCCGATCTTGTCAGTCATTTCATCTCCATAATCATCCAGGCAGTTTATGACTTTGCGCTCCAAGATCTCGAAAATCTGCATTGAATCTACATCATGTGGCGTGGTGTCAGACAGGACGTCTGAGTTCAGATTTGAGCCTTCACCAGCCTCATCACTCTTCTTTGATATTTTTCTCGGTGCCATGATGCTTGAGATAAAAAGCGAATACCTGTTGCAGAGGAGAATGCGTAAGTTTTCCTTAAGTTAAACTTACTACTCTACTGAAAGTGAGAATGGAATTTGAAATAATTTTTTTTTTATTCATTCTCAGTCTGCCTTAATTCGAGCGTGCTTCTACGGATGATGAATTTATTTGTTTTAATGAGGAGGGTACAACTGGAGATACACACCTTATGCTATACAATATTTCCATTGATCCATAATAAATATTACCAAATATCGACTATTGGCGACCGAGAGTTTTGGATGTAACAACATTGAAATATCCTGAAACGTGAATGTGCGAAATATCAATTTACATCGCTAATTTTTGTTTAGAGGTTAAATTAATCATGCTTAAGAACTTAATGCTTTCGGGATCTCATGTTTCGGGGATTTTTTGGGCATGATGAGATATAAATCCCTGATTCCCGAAATTGCGACTGGTTAAATTTATATTAAGCATGTTTAACTTTTTTTTAATTAATTGCAATTAAATAAGGGTTTCGTGACTTTGTATATCATGATTTTAAGTTGTCATTTGAGGCAAGATTTCCGAAATGAAAAATTACGACAAGTTTTAATTATTGTTAAGCATTCTTAATCATTTTAATTAACTCGGTTTAATTTTTAAACTAACTTTCGCGACTTCGCATATCGAGATTTCAAATTTCATTGTATGTCTAACTATTTGTATCACGAAACCCCAAAACCTGATACTTTGAAAGTTGTCTTAGTGCTTTGACTTTTTAAATAAAGGGCAAATCCACAACTTAAAATAATTTTAGACCATTAGATTAATCAGAAGACTTTATCGATGGTAGTATCCAAGTTCGCATTTCTCCTTATTTAAACAAAATGAAAATTTTAAAATCCAATGTTTTTTCAGAAAAATATATATGTTTCAACAACAAGTATGATCAGGAATGGCATGATGACTTTTCAAGGGGACCTCCCACTAGAAAACCCATCCCTAAGGGTGACCACTTACTAGGGAACAATGTCAACCACCAAGGTGAAACAAGGTAAAAAACATAATTTCCAAGCAGACGTTACATAATCAAAAGCAGTTCAAAATGAAAGATACTCAAAATGCCTCAAATATTAAAGAAACACTGACCACAATACCTGATTTGTACCTCATGGAGCAAGGCCCATTATCTTCTGGAAGCAAGATGATGTAGTGAATGCCATCATGATGAATCGAGGTGGTGTGGTGGTGATGCAAGTCTCTATCTGTGCATGTGGACGCTGTCATCCAAATGTCTCTTGGTACTCCATGTCTGCAACTTGAGGGCTTCGAGACATCATCTCCTTAGTTATCTCTAGGAATTGGGGATAACATCTGGCTCCTACTTGGGGACATGTACTGGTCATATAGTGCATGAGAACTTCAACATATCTTGGGTGGACCCTACACCGAAACATAAAACCATAAAATCCAAGGTGGCTCTACTCACCCTTTACTCATATAATAAAAAACCAGTATCTTAAAATTGACAACTAATCTAGAGAATAAAATTTTTAATTTTTTTTATTAAATTTCTAAACTAAATATGTAATATGATGAAAGCAATATGCAAGTAGAGAAAAATGAAAAATGAAATGCAGCTAAGATACTATGATCAATCAAAATGAAAATGCAAGAAAGTAAGATGACCTACCGACTTACCTAGGGCCTGGGCCCTGAAGAAGTCAAGTTCCTTGAATGTAGGATCGAAGGAGCGACCCATCTATAGGTAGTGGCATCTTTCTCCCATAAAAAGTTGTTAAGTAGTATTTTTATATCTCGAACTTCTTCTTGATGATGTAAGGGCCAAGCCAAGAACCATCATCCTTCTGATCATATTTAGGCTTGCCTTTCCTCTTATCCCACATGAATGCATGAATTCCTTCACTATAGTTGATGTAAGGATAGGAAGGAGGTTCCATGTTGACTGCATCTCTAATATATTTCTCACGTTCTTGATCTTATTTCTTTAATATATTAATAGAACCTGGTTATTTCCCTTGGAACTTCACAAGATTCTCCTTGTATTCATTCGTCCTTGAGAGTAGCGTATCTATGCAATCTTCTTGTGCAAAATGTAGGTCCCATGGATCATACTCCATGATCTGGTGAGGTACATCAAAGTCACACTCACTAGTGTAATCGAGACTATTGGGATCCATCACATGCTTCTCAACCCTCTTCCGACTATATAGAATCTCAAAAGTACCATCCCCCATGGGAATATGTGCATAGGTGAGATCCATACTTAGAAAACCCCCAAGAGAAATAGACCAACTTCTTGAAAGAAACATTCCCCAAGCTTCTAGAACATCAATCACTACTATGTTCATAATGAGGCTGATATGAGGAAAATCCAACAACTAGACTTCAACGTCTTCCACATGAAGTCCGTAAATCTTTACCTTCTTGGAATAAATACCACAAACATTCCCATATGGTCAAGTTTTCTTCAAGCCAAGATATTCCATCACCTTTAAAGAAAATTACATTTGCTGAGGTCCTAGATTCCAACATACAATTGTTCAAGCGGAGGCCACTTATCCCCAAAGAGAGATAGAAGGGAGGGTTACTGTCCCTTTGCCGATCAAGATACATGGTATTCAAAATGATGGGAGGATCCTCCTTCTTGGTTGGTACTTTTAATAACTTCAAGACTTCTTTCCTTACAGAGGGAATCTTTCATATCTCTGTCATATGGACCATCATATTTATCTTTCCAAACATGGCTAACACATCTATGTTCAACTGAATCTTCTCTTCTGTTGAAGTTGGTTTTGGAAGCAACTCACAGACTGAAGGTGGATGTGGTGGGACCACCTTCTTTGTAGATGGAAGAGGAAATTACACCTCTGGCTAAAGTGGAGTGGAAGGTTGTAGCAGAGGAACTGAAGCCTTGTTTATTCTGGCATACGTCAAAACTTCCTTTTTCCTCAATTCCTTTCTTTGATCCTTTGTTAATTGATTTAACACTTGGAGTCGTCCTTCTCTAGATCCTCTTTTTTTGACTTCATCGATTTATTCCCAAGTAATATCTTCTTCGGAAGTTATAGATCATGTCCATGAAGTTCATACTATCATAGGAGTCTTCATCACGTTGGGGACATTCATCCTCCCGATGAGGTTCTTGACATGGAGAACACCATGGTGTTTCTTCTGTGTTGACCATTCCAACTGGGTTCAATGTGTTAGGAGCTTTTGCCTCTTGTTGAGGCTTCAACGTCCAACCTATGGCATCCCTCTGATGTTTAATAAATTGAGGTATGAGAGCATATTTATTTCTTTCCACAATAGTTAATCGACCCCTGATATGATTCTGAGCTTGGACAAACTGAGTACTCATTTGGTCTATCTTTTGGGTCAAGAGAGAAATTGGATTTGGTGCACTGCTACTAGGAGATTTTGTCTTTTCTTCTATCTTGGCACGAGGATACCGAAAAGGGTCAACCTTTGATTCAATGATATTCTCTTCAATATCTGTGCTATACTCTTTGGATTGTGCCAAATTGGTGGGCTTCTCATCCTTTAAGATGAAATTGGATTTTCTATCAAAAGCATTCATATAAAGGAGACAAACAACTGCTTCTCATGGACACAAATCCTTTGGGATTTGGATGTACAATATGTCAAACTCACTGTCAAATTCACTTACTCTCTCATTCTCCTTATTCTTTATCCGATTGAACTAAGATATAAGCATCCCACTCTCCTTCTTTGTTGTCCATTTGTTCTTGAAAAACTTAGAGAAATATTCATAAGGTGCTACATGGTTATCGGGAAGGCCCCTGAACCATATTTTGGCATCTTTAGTCAGTGATGAAGCTAATAACATCATTGATACATCTTCATGTTCTACTTCTGCATTTTCCATGTCTCGACCGATGACATAGAGAAGATCCTCGACTATGATCACATTATTTCTTGAGAACTTTGGCAACCATTTGTGAGACTCTTTTGGCATGGTATTGGGATATCTAGGATGGTGGACATGTTTAAGGGTTTGTAGAGGTATTTTTCCCAAGGGTGAGCCATTAAAGCAAGGGGAAGGTTACCTTGGAATAGGTTTTTGACAACGAGAGGTTTGAGAGGAGGCCTTCTTCGGTAAAACTTAGAACGCTTGAATCTTCTCGGGGCAAAATTCTTATGGGAAGGTGGATTTCAGGATGGTGAAGTCGCGAGATGAGCTTTGAGAATACCTCATCAAGGGTGGAAGGAGAAAATCCTTCAAGTGGAGTCACTAAGAAAGCTAGGGATAAAGGCTTTGGGATGGAAGCTTACCAGAGTGTCGTTAGGGAACGAAAGATGATTCAAAATCCTCCCCAACAACGATGCCAAAATGTTATCGCACAAATCATAGGGGAAAATCCTGATCCAATCCACAATATGAAAAGAACTATGGGAGAGTATACCCACTGTCACCTTAGATAAACTTTCCCCTCACTTTAGTGAAGTATAAATCCTACACAAGGGAGGAGGCCCGATGAAACTAGGGGAAAATGAAATGGAAAGTGGAGTATTTGAAAGATAACCCCCTATAGGTAAAATATTGGAATGAAGGGAGGCTTGAGAGGATGTATTGTGGTTGAGGGAAGTTTCCAAAGGTTTTGAGTACCTGCACCAAAATGTTAGACCTACCCGAGACACAAGAAAAGACGAAGATACAATCCCGATATTCCAATGGACAAGCAAGTAAAAATTGTTTTCCTATATAGAGTAAATATATAATTATATAAATTATAAATTAAATGATAATAAAATCTTCTGAATAATTCATTAAAAGTCTAGTTAAATATACAAGAGATGAGCTAGCAATGACTAGTATAATTCAAGTAAAATACGACAATACTTTAATAACAATGCAAGGCTGTTCAAAGATGTTATTGCAAAGATATTATAACAACCTTATGGCTGTAGCATAATTATGCTACACCAAAAAATTCCAACCACCCAAAATTACAATTAAACCACCCAAAAGATGCACAATGACTAGTAGATTATTATGGCAACTTTCTAGCAAATCCTGACGGTTGAAGAGAGAAAAAATAAAAGTTTGAGAGAAATTTGCTACAACCCTAATGGCTGTAGCTTTAATGTTATAACAACAGTACGTTATCCTTGACAAAAGAGGACGCCCTAGTGGCTCAAGCAAGCTAGTAGAGCATATAATTGATTCCACTTCAAACAATTTGAAAATCTCGTAATATCACGTTACCCAGTGCAAGTAATTTATTTCTCCAATGCAAATTTCATATTAGTGCCTTTAATATATTTGGTAAATGGAGTCTTGGATGTGAGAGTTATACCCACAATATCCATAGGTATGTAAGGCCTTTTAGTTCCTAGAGCATGCAAATCAAACTAAGGTAAATCTAGGAGGGTTTACACCCTTGTATTCCTCCTAGCAACCTTGGCAAAAATGACTTATCAACTAGCAATGAGATGAAGCTTGATGCAGGGTGTATGCACTTATATTCCTCCTAGGGTTTCAACCAATAACACTATGAAGCAAGCAAGAAGAACTAACAAATTGCAAATTTTTCTTACCAATTCCAAGAGAGATGCAATATAAAACCATAGTTCACCAAGCAATATCCATTCATAAGTAAGAGAAGAAGTATCCAAGAGGTGCGCACCACCTTAGCTCCACAATATACCAAGAGAAATCACCAAAATAATTTTTCACAAAGATCTATGTCAAAATGAAAACAAAATGATCCTTATTTATACAAATCTCCTAAAAACATGTTTTTCCACTTAACATAGGGTAAACAACAAAGTAGGGTTTCCAACCACCCTTACTTTTCCCCTTTACAACTTTAAAATTTAATTTGCACATAAGAAAGCCCTAAAAAAGGCACGACGTCTCCCTTTTAGGGAAACATTTTAGCACTTAGAGCAAGTCATTGAGATTGGGGATGAAATGTTGGGCCTTCAAAGGCCTCGTTCTCACGTGATAGGGTCTTCTTCATCAAGCCAAAGCTTCTCCTCTTCAAAAGGTGTCAAGTGTCAATCATCAACACTACCACCACCAAACCCTAGACCAAACAAGATGTCAAGCCCTAAGATGTAGTGCTATAGCCTCCAAAGGAAAATAGTTGGGGTTTCCAAGGGTGAGGAGAGGTCCTCTAAGGTGTCTCCCAAGCATCCAAAGGCTACAATAATCATTCGGTGTGTGGGCCATGACATCCAACCCGTGGGCTTCTTTTCGTAATGAAGGGCCAAGCTGGGCTTGTTCCTCCAAAACATCCATCAACAAGGTCC
The DNA here is from genome assembly GCA_009831015.1 of Picea engelmannii. Classification (NCBI taxonomy): domain Eukaryota; kingdom Viridiplantae; phylum Streptophyta; class Pinopsida; order Pinales; family Pinaceae; genus Picea; species Picea engelmannii. Next base: position 43,673 of record ML807468.1, on the reverse strand, counting down.
CACAAAGACAAACAAGTGTGCCCTCCAAGGATCTCAAGTCAAAGAATCATGGAAAGTAAAATCACATTTAATATAAGAGTCATCCAAACATGTACATAAAAAACTACCTCATCAAATTAAACAGGTGCTCAAAGACCCAATGCAATTTGTCAAGTTTATGTATGGGAGGGTTGACAAGGTGACCTATTGGGTGGATCATTCCTCAAGTCAAGGAGTCTTTCCTAGGTGGACCCCTCTCTAATCCATGTGGAGAAAATGAAGTGGACGGAGGAAATAATTTTGGGCATGGGTTTCGTGAGATACAAGGGTTCGTATTGTCTCATTTATGGGTGCGTTTGTAGAGGGTGTGCTGCACCTTTGTTTTCAATGCATCCTTTTTCCAAGCCCTGTTATTGCAATTAATTAATTAAGGTCCAAAATGTCTGGGTACTCCCTATGGGTAAATATAATATTGGGGGGAAATACCACAATGTCAATTGAAGGGAGAGGTACACATAGTGCCATAGGGGTAAAATCAAGCTTGTAACACACTTGTGTATATCCCTAAACAAGTGGGACATTATATATATATATGATTTTGCAGGTCTTTGATTTCTTAGGAGAGACATTTCATTATTCTCAAGACCTCTTGGGGAAAGCATCTGGAAGGTTATGACTTGGATTTAATCTTTTTCTAGCTACATTTCCTCTCAGCCTTCAATCCCTTCTTCCCATGAAATGAGGTACAATCCCTTATTGGGTCAGTACACTCAAAAATCCAAAAATATATGAAGATGAGAGGATGGAGAGTGGAAAATGATAAGTATGATCAGGAATGGCATGATGAGTTGTCAAGGGGACCTCCTAGTAGCAAATCCATCCCTAAGTGTAACCACTTACTAGGGCACAATGTCAACCACTAAGGTGAAACAAGGCAAAAATCATAATTTCCAAGCAGATGTTACATAATAAAAAATAGTTCAAAATGCAACATACTCAAAATGCCTCAAAAATTAAAGCGACACTTATCATTGCCTAACTTGTACCTCATGGAGAAACACCCATTATTTTCCAGAAGCAAGCTGATGTAGTGAATTCCATCATTATGAACTGAGGTGGTGTGGTGGTGATGTGGGTCTTTGTCTGTGAATGTGGACGTTGTCAGACAACTGTCTCTCAGTACTCCATGTCTACAACACGAGGGCCTTTAGACATCATCTCCTTAGTTATCCCTATGAATTGGGGATAACATACCCGACATGCCACACATATTGGATTGAAGAGTCTGAACTGAGGTGGTGGATCACATATGTGACACATGTAAACATTAGAGATATCGTATGGGTATTATAGATATTTGCGATATGGTCAACCCTTCCTCGTGACATGATGTCACTCATGCGTCATGTTGTCGATGTCATTAACCTCATCCAGAGGTTGACATATGTTGCTCATTCTAGTTCATTTGAGTCATCTTTTGAGGATGATACTGATGAAAAACTCCACTAACCGGTCCTCCACTAGACCGACTAGAATCCCCTCCACCACCTATTCCTCCTCCTCCTCCACATGTGCCACCAACTGCTATAGTATACCTAGGGAGGTACCCAATGAGAATGTGGTTATGTATTATTAATGGAATTCATTCAATGTAACGTGGACTAGGTCCACTATATTAAATAATGCCCACTATGGTAGTTAGATATAATAAATGTGATAAGGCTTTCTAGAAGATTCCAAGGAGATAGAGAGTGCTATATAAATAAGTGTAAGAAATACATTGAGGCATTGTGAAAAATATTTTTATTGTACCAAGCAAATATTGCATGATGAGTTTTATCCTTCCATAAGGATTAATATATGGTGTTACCCTACCTCAAGGGTTTCTCTATTTCTTGTGTTCAGTGTTTGGTGAATGGTTTGGTTTATTCCTTTTGATGTACTTAACAATTGGTATCAAAGCACTTTCTTCGACCACAAAAAATGTACAAACTTTTTTTTTTTCTATTTTTGTAGTTTTTTTTTAAGTAAAAAAAGAGGGCCGTGACATTCCAAATGATTTATGTATATTTCTATGCAAAATTTGCAGAAACTGGTTGTACAATTAATAATCTACATGACCCAATGGACAATTTTCACAATATTCAATGATCCTTGGCTCACATACATGAGGGATATATTATGGTGGACATCATGGATGGATATTGTTATCACTGAAATATCATCCGCCACATTGCATGCAAATGGTTACAGGAATACAACATCACCAAACACCTATTAGTTCACCTGCAGCACCAAGAAAGCATTTCCAAGAGGCAAAAACTATACAACTGGTCAAAAGATTAACATGCGCTAAAACACTAAAGGAAGAGCACGCACAATGCACGGGCCAAAGAAGCCCATAGAGCGTACAATGTGCCATATGCATGACTGTGTACGAGAAAATCCACGCACACCTGTGAACGACACATTTATGGTTCTTTTCAACCCCCCACCCACTTCTGGACTAGCTCCCAACTTGATTTGACCCTCAAATCCAAGCTGAATCTGAGTGGGGGGCTGGTCAAAGACCTAAGGGTGCCCTAAACGGCCCCTTGTTCACACTAAAGACCGGTTGGATATTACCTCAAAGCCAAGCTATAAAAGGATGCCATGGGTGCACTAATAATTCAATAATCTCATTGTATTGTTATGTTGCCTCTATTCTCCTACAAGAAACCTCTTTTCTTCTTCGAGCATACTAGCATAATCTCAATAAGCTATTCATCTCACCTCTTGAGGGAATAAGCTTGGATTTATTCACCATTTTCTTTCTAGTTCACCATTTGTAAGAAGAGCTCTCACATAGGGTACTCAAGAGCCCTCCCAAGGAGGAAGAGGGGATCCATAAGTCCTCCTTTCTCTATGGTGTTTTCCCACTAATATACTTCTCCATTGGTGGCATGATTATTGGTCATTTATTTGATTAGTTTTGGTTCTAATTCCCTAATGCATTTTAGTTTTGTTTCTTTAGTTATTGTTAGCTTAGTTGTTTGTTTATTTCATGTGATTGAATTGTTTGATTCATACACTAACCCCTGTCCTGTTTAGCAGACCCAACTAGAATTGCAAGTGCCCCTATTTTTTTCATTCAAGTGACGACAGGGACACAACAGATTGGCGACCATACTGGGGACAAGGTATCAATTTCCTCCCTATTTGGGTTGTTTGAGCACTTCTTTTTGACCCATTTGCCTTGTAGGGATCATAACCAGCCTAGCCTTACCTAAAAAAAGATGAATTTGGATTTGGAAGAGGAGAATTCCACTTAAA